>BGPR01002900.1:41867-105301 GCA_013235015.1 Araneus ventricosus
GCAGATGACGAGAGATAGCCAGTACTATTGGATAAAAAGAGTTTTCAAAAAGATATTTTTATAAGTATTTAATAAGTATAATTTTTTGATTTTAATTATTTTCTACTTTTTATTCATTAATATATCATTATTATAAATATTATAGAATCATGAAATGAATTTTTTTTTTACAAATTCAATTCCAGCAGGTGCCACAAGCATGGCATCAAAATTGAATTAAATTAATCTATTAACTGATGATTAAGTTCTGAAAATAATAAAATAAGGTACTACCATCGAGTATAAACAAGTGTTCGAAATTCTCGTGTAAAAATCGTGACATTAGAATTTCACTCTAGACTAGTTAGGAAAGTGTGAAAATCGATAACAAATCCCATCTTTGCAAGCAAGAAACAAGTCAAATTAAATAAAAATGCGTAGAAAAGAAAACATGTCACTTACGTAACATGCCACTTATTTAATTAACATAATAAATATGCGAGTTAAATATTAATAACCCGGTTTAATAGAACTGTAAAATGTAGTATGATTGAAAGTTCTAAATTCGAGTCTTGCCCTGAAAAGATAAAGGAAGGGTCATTAATATTTACATCCAAATGGACGTTTTACAAGCCATGTTGACGCATCGAGTTCATGAGTCAATCGGCAATCTAATGGAAACAAGGGAAAATGACATCTGCAACTTTATCCCAATCTTGCAGACACGAAATGGACAAACACAAAAGTAATCCATCTTTTCCGGTCCTTTGCCTTGTCGGTTTGCAATTCTTAGGCAGGCAGTTTTCTTGAAATGTGCGACATTTATTTGCGATGATAGGATCTGAAATATATGAAGAATGATTGCCCTTGCGGATGAGATTTACTAAGTCGAACATAAATGTAGATGTTTCCTGCATTCAGCTGAGGCAAATTCATTTGTCGCAGGATCAACTTTTTATTAAGATTTACTGAGAATATATGTTAAAAATTTAAATTTAAAAAATAGAATATTAAAAAAAAATTAGATAATGTAAAAATATACGGAATAAAAAATATTCGCAATGGATAGAACTTAATACTTTTTTTAGACGAGGCAAAGAGCATTTTCTTTTATCTTTGTTTTCTAACATCAGTACAACCCTGGTTAACCGAACTAGAAGGGGGGGGGGAAATCACAGATAACGATTTTTTCGGCTCAGCCATAAACATCTATAACTATTTCGTATCTAATTACAGTATGTAATTCTGGAATGTTTTGGTTGTGAAACGAAATCAAAATTCTCTTTGTAGATTACACTTTTGTTCTCTATTAAAATTAACCCTCCGTCGGACGCAATATTCGCATCTGCGAGTACCATGTGCCTGACAGGCACAAGTGAACAATATCATAATTAGTAATGTTAATACTCATTAATTTTTATTTTAGCATCTAAAAACTGACCTTCTGGGGAGATTTTAAAGAAAAAGAGGAGATGTCGTTAGCAGAGAAAGTATCGCCTTCGCGATTATTTCAGTGCGTACAGTACTTGTTTTCTGTTTGCGATTTACGTTCAGAGGCATTTTAGATTTGACTCCCTTGTTGTTTCTTCATAAAAAAACTCCTACTCCGAACTATATAGTTTTATTAGATTCTTTGGTACTTTTTGGAAGAAACTTGCAATCTCGAGTCACTTTAGGCCTGGTGACATCTGAATAGATTCGTGTCGTTGAAGCTAGATAATAACATGTACCCCTATTCCCCCAAGGTAATTTGTGAGACCAAGGTAACCCCATTCCCCTAATGGAGACTGCGAAGGGGACAGCTGTTCTATCTTCAACGACGATCTTTAGTCACTGGAAAGTACTCTCGGAGATCAAGTTTCTTAAAAAGACTAAAAATCTTACCTCAGAAATCGTCCAGGCAGGATTGAGGGAGGGGAGAGAGAAAGAGGCTCGAAAGTGCCTGCCTCTTTGCATGTCCGTACCTGTGGCAGGTGTGACAAATTGGCCAGCCATCAGTTTGCGTCAACCGAAAAGAACAAATTAGACGCGCTTAACGGAAATATTCTCGAAAATGATTTTGGGTGTGTTTCCTGGACTTCGTGATGTCGGCCCAGAGGAAAGGGAAATACAATTCCGTTCCGTACTTTTGTGGGAAAATAGAAAACAGAATGGTTTCTTTACAGAAGAAGTAAAACATATCTGAAATCCTTTATTTAATGGTTAGAAATATCTATAAAAGCGGTTTGAATTAATAAAATAAAGAGCGATTTTTTAAAGAAAAATTAAAATAATTTTATAATAATCATTTACAATTTATTATCATGCATTTTAACACAAAGTTTCCCTAGTTTGCACTAAGCTCGTGTTCATTTTAAAAAGTAATATTCTTTGTCTTGTCTATTAACTCCTACGAGTATTTATTTTTATTTGATTTAGATCTCTTAAATTTATTTTTGAGTGTTGTTGAAAAAAGCAACGTAAACCTTAAAATAAAGTTAACATGTTTATCCACAAAGATTTTGTAAGTCCAGGAATCCATATACAGAAAGTAAGACACAATTTTGTATGTTACCAAAGTGGTAATTAATCCTTTTATGCCAGTAAATAATTATCCCTAAATCCATTAGAATTTAGTCACAGAAATTTTTTCCACAAGATCACAAAAGCGCCGTCTGAATTTCTGCTGATCCATTTGTTTTAACCCATTTCATAAAGAAAGCAATAATGGTAATGTGCAAATTTCCTTATCCTTCGACACCATTCTTTTGGTTTACATATGAAGATCTCAACTCAATTTACGGAGAGCTGATCATGAAAGCTCAATCGTCCCAATTACTTGATTTTCGACAGCGCATGACGTTTGACAACATGAAGCCTTCGCGTGGAATTCGTAATATAAAGGGAGAAATTCTCTTTTATTCTCTCAAGTTTATCATTTTTTCGTAACGACTTTATTTTATACATTGTCAATATTATTATATCAAAAGCAAGAAGAGGTGTACTCAGTGTGTAAAGGTGTACCTGAATGCTATCAATAGTACTGCACAGAATATATTTTTACATTGTATAAAGATTTACACATACATATGTAGAGGTTGACGTCAAGTCTTCAAAGTACTGTTATTCTGAGATTTGGTGAGATTCAATTAGTGCTTTAACAACATATATTTAAAAAAGAGCTTTTAATTGAATTAATAGTAAAAAAATATTAAATCAGTTCTACCCCACACCTTAACAAATCAAAGTTGAACTTCCTGGAATGTGAAACAGCTTTAAATGCTTTGTTGCTTTTCTCCCTGGGAGAAAATAAGCCCCAACATATGAAGGAAAATTTTTATCTCTCCTAACGATGCTAGATGACAAAGAATGTTATTTATTCCTGATTCACAGATAGAATTATAAACAAACAAAATAAACCATAAAGCCCCGGTACATTTCGATCTTACCATCCTCATTATTCTTTTTGAAAAACGAACTCGGTACGTTAAGTATGGTGCGAAAATAAAGCAAAGAAATCCACCTATATGACTTCTATGGCGCCAGATATCTTCGAATGCAAATGACTAAAGGAGGAAATCTTCCTAGTTCAGAAGGATATAAAAGAGATGAGGCAAAATGTAATAAAGAGTATTTTCTGTAGATGCAAGCAAAAATCAGAACAGTCATAAAATTAGTTCCTGCCACTTTCATACATTAAGAAGAACGGTATAAAAAACATTTTGCTGACGTTTCGTTTTATATATGGCATCTTCATTAATTTTAGCTCTTAGTGTTTCCAAAATTGTGGATTTAACTCTTATTTTAAGTGGCAAACGAAATCAAATATAGATTGATGACTTTAAAGCCGTAAATACGATTATATGACTACGTTTGCTTAAAATAAAATCAGATGTAAAAGAAAATAAAATTCAGTCGCTAATATGCAATTAGTAATTATAATCATATTAAGTGAAATAACGATTAGAAGTATTCTAATTGTATGCGGATAGACTATTAAAATTTAAAACATTTAATATGGAACGTTCTTTGTTTTGTTTACAAACAGGAATCGCTATTCTATGCAGTCATTACTAATTAATATACATGTCACCGTTAAAGTGTATAATTCAGTTATTCTATTGAATAACTGATCAAGTCAGTTAAAGTGTGAAATAAATTATTTATTTCATACTTTACCTAGTTATTCTATGAAATAACTAGGTATTCTATAGAATAACCAATGATAAGCCGTTAAAGTGTAAAATAAACATACTGACATAAAAACAATTCCTCCTTTTTATAAATTACACACTGATTGCTTATCAGCTATAACCGGTGTAAAATAAAAATCACTATAATAGTGTCACAAAACTGTAATGTCGCTTTCTTGCCTTATTATTCTTATAGTTGGGAAGAGAGATTTACAGGAATAAGTATTGGAAGGAAGTCAATGATACTCGACCTAGGAGACAAACTTGGCGACCATTTAAGCAGCTTGGCGATAAATTTGGCATCTTTGGCGACAAAATGAAGGTTCCAGAATATACAGGAATTGTCTCGATATCTCTATTAGGAGTGAAGTTATGGACAAATTCCACTATAAACGCAGGTGTTTTACATTCAATGAGCTAGCGAAGCTATTAGGTTCCGTCTCCCGCTGCTAGCGAAACCGTAGGATATGTTTTAAAATTAAAAAAATTTCCACTGTACCCATTGCAGATGCCGCAGACATTGCGAGCACAATTTTTCCTGCTTCATTTGAGTAATTGAAAAACACAGATTCCTCATATTCAATGATATGATATAGCCAAGCTACTATGTTCCGGCTCCCGCTACTAGCGAAGCCGTAGGATGTTTCTTAAAAATAAAAAAAATTCGGTTCCCACTTCAGATGCTGAAAATACAAATAACCATTTTGACTAAAAACAGGCTGCATCATGTCAGCTATTTTACACTTTAACGATGTGTGGACCATTATTCTATAGAACAACTAGTTAAAGTGCAAAATAAAAGTTTATTTTACAATTTATCTGACTTGATCAGTTATTCTATAGAATAACGGATTTCATACTTTAACGGTAACATATACACAAAGGAAATAATTGTGCATCTTATGAGAGTCGTGACAAAGAAAAGAGATAGAAATTCAAATGTCATCTATCCTTTGTCCGTCACGAGAACTCAGCTTGCCAAGTTGTCTCATTGAAGCCTATCGCTATAGAAATTGTTATGTTAAGGAAGATACATTTCGAATAGGAGGAATCCGATGGATGTCGGGTTTTATTTTATTCTTGGCGCCAGTTTGAGGCGGTAAAACGAATAAATCATTCGTAAACATCTACCTACTCGAAATGGATTCCTCCTACGATGACTGGTTTCTATAGCAACCGCCGCGCCGTCGACGAGACAACTTGGCGAGCCGAGTTCTCGTGGCGGACAAACAGTAATTGGCTAAAGACTTTGGCTAGGTTAATTTCATTGACCAAGTTTTATGTTAATGCCAGTTGTCATCATAAGAGTTTTTGAGATGGTGAGACTTTCAGATGATTATTTCCAAAGGGAATTGACTACATTTTGAATGATGAACCAAAACAGCGGTTTTAATGCATTTATTTTTTTGAAAGTGCAACAAAAATAAGGTAACCTATCCCCCAAAATGTAATTTTTATTTTTTTGTAATTTCTGTAGTTTTTCAATCAACACTCCGTTAGTCACAATAATTTCTTTAAAAGGCTGCATTGTGTGTAGAAAAATATATTCTGTCATACATTCACTTGGTTTTGATAATTTGCCCTTTATAACTATAGTAGTCAGTCCTAATAAGAATGCAAATGAGTATTCCGTGAGAACAATTAAAACTGATTGAGTTAAAAGTAGGATAAAATAAAAACAGAAACTGGATTTACCTAATCTGGCAAGCATATTAGATATTGAATCTAACGGAGAGTTTATTGGAGTTTCTAATGTCCAGATTCGCAGAACTGGTTTGTTTCATACTACAATAGAATTTTAAAATCAAAGTATAAAGCACGTTCTTTTTCCACATATTATGCAAGGTGGTAAGGACATTGATGGATTGTAATTATTAACAAATATCACTAAAGACAAGTACCAAAAACATGTTTAAGAGACAAATAAATTATAAAAGCCAGACCATGATCTTCAATATATTTTATTGCTCCGTTTTTCCTTCTCTGCAAAATTATCATTCCAAACACTCATATAGAAATGATGGTAGTTTCCGAAATAGATAAGCTAGAAAACAAAACGAAGAAGGCAATTTTTGCAGACACTTCTCATTCAAATGATAAGCAGAAGAAGAAATGAGAGAGCCAATGAAAAGAGATATACAAAATTGATAAAGGAAACTAGAAGGAAGAAAAATTCATTTCGTTTTTGGGACAAAAAATATATAATTGCACTCCAAGCTTGTTCAACCGTGTATCTGATTTACATAAATCGGAATGGCAACGCAACAGTCATCCAATAAGCGATGGAGTTAAGAAAAAAATTTCCACCATTAATACTACTTAGTTTCTCAACTTTGCGGCTCCAGCTTCGTTTTGGTGTTAGTTTGCGTTTTTTATTCCGTTGATTATTCGAAAGTTTACTGCAGAGGACAAAGGCCACAGATGAGAAGAGGCCTGGATTGGGGGAAGTTTTTGTAAGATTTGTTTCATTTGGTTTTGCTTTCCTTTAAAATTGATTCAAGATGTTTCTAAATTTAGAAACGATAAAAAAAATTGGTTGGATGTTTATATAGCTTTTGTTTAACAAAATGAGCGTTGTTACAGGAAAAAAAAATTTGTCTATTTCAACATTTATCATTTTGCTATAAATTAAAAACAGAAGATGAGGATATTTTTGTAAAGTAAAATAATTGATGTAGCTGATAACAGTTAACCCGTAAATTTAAGTTAGAATTATTAATTAAAAATTAATGAGTCATGCAATTCATGTCTTTTTTTTCGTACGTTACTTTCCCCTGATTTTTTAAGTGGTATTTTAAAATGAAAATTTTTTCTGATATTTCTACAGGAGTTGTGAATATCTGAAAACTTTACATTTAAATGCTACAAGAGTATTTTTTGGTAAAATTTTAAGGCGTAGTTTAAGTTAAAATTATTAATCAAAAATATGTGAGTAAAGTAAATTCAATCATAAATTTTCAGCTTTCAATGGCCTTTCTAATAAAAGTTCAATGTTTCTCGAACTTTGAATTAATTATAAATATATTTTCGTCTATTTATTGATGTTTTTCATATCACCCATTTGCAGAAGATGAATGTGAAAGCAAATTCATAAATAAATAAAAAAAAAAAAAAAAATACTGCTACCAATTATTGTTTCTTTTTCCCCATGTATTCTTTCCAAGTCACATTCTGATTACAGTTTTTAGTAAAATGTGTTCACTATTGTTATCACTGATTAAATTGTAAAAAATGATGTCAGAATTACTTTGCCTCTTCGATTTTACATTCTTATGCCCCCCCCCCCCCCAATCACTCAATTCAAATTTCATCCATTTCTGAGTATCAACTGATTTCCTAGCGTTTGTGCATTCAGCTTAAATTATTACAAAAAATAACAGTTCACTCCATTGTGAAAGTATTTTTTTATCTGTTTTCAAGCTATTCATAATAACAATTAAAATAAATTCCATATAATCAGTCTAAGTAAGTGTCTTGGTACAGAATATTTCAAACAATTGATTTTAAAAGTAAAAACCATATACGGCAAAATTTCGCAAATTTGCAAAAAGTAAAGAGAAAAAAAATCAAACCTACAGCATTCTAATAACATCAAATGCTGTAGATTTGATTTTGAACGTTATTTCTTAAACATTTGACAAAGCATAAAACTGTATGAGAAACAGAACGAGATTCTCATCATTGTGAAACGTTCTATTGTTGTAAAGTGAAATCAATGAAATACGTTTCTTTAGCAGCCAAGCCAGTAAACAAAGATAATAATAATAAACAAATAAAATATTCTAATGTTTGCTATTTAAGATTTTGAACAAAACTTCGAAAAATTTATAATTTAGCAAAACTTAATTTTCTTCTCATTGTGTTATTATTTCAATTATTTTCAAAATAATTTTTATATAATAATTCATTATTTAATTTCATAAATAAAAACGAATGCATATCTCATGTGAAAAATGATTCTGTATGAATATGGAAGTATAGTTTTCACTGACAAAATGAAACCCTTACAGTTCTGTCATAAAAAAAAGAGAATGATAATTAAAACAGAAAAGTTAAGATAAAGTATTTTAAATTTATTTTCTATAAGATGGTAAAAATGTCAGAAATAATTCCTGATTTCTTTCCAGTTGTAATCAAGCAATCTCATCTCAATCTTATTATCAAATTTATCTTAACAACCTCTTTGAAAAAGAAGTTCCAGAACAAGGTGTTTAAAATTAATTGGACTTATTTCTTGAAAATATTAATGGATATATTTTGGGAATTTTACTTTCTTTAATCAATTACTGTATCTCTTCAAAATCGACTGAAATATTAATTAGTAAAGAGGAACAGAAAAAGAAATATATAGATCGCATTGTTTAAATACAAACTTCATGAAAATAAGTTTTTAAAGGTACGTTTTTGATGGATTTACGACCGAAAATCAGCATTTTTTTTAAAATCATATTCTTAGTAAAATAAATAACCGATTAAGTGTTCGATGTAATTAGAGCACTTCGTTTGAACTCATACGAAATGGAATGACGGGGCTGTAATAAATAATTTTTATATCGAATTTTAGCATTGAATTACAGAAACGATAAAATGACTTTTCATTCTGAAAGGTAAAATAAAAAATATGCATAAAAAATTGAAAGTTGTCACGTAAAAGAAGTCATCTCTTTCAACACAAAAAGAGAAGAAAAAGTAAAATTGTTCTTTCTTTACGTTTATGTATATCCCAAATAAATTGCAAGCCTCATTTTCGTTTAATTGGAGAAGAAACAACAAATCAAAGAAATAACACAAAATCCCCAAAACAAACTAAAAAAATAGCACAATAGAAGCTTCGAAAATATAAATGCTTTTAAAGAGGATAAGAAGAAAATTTGTTCAGAGAGATTGGTCGAACCAATGGTATCTTAATTACAATGTTTCCAAAAAATGCGACCTGGTTTTTTTACAGATAACTTTTTAAAAAATTCTCCAGTTACGAAACACTAAAAAAAATCCAACTGATTTCATTAAACACTCAGACAAGCTATTAGCTTGAAGTAATTGCTGTCTTCATTGTAATGAATGAAAGCTGTAAAAATTGGTTCCAATCGATTTTTCTTTATCTTGCATTAAATTATGAAAAGATTGATTAAGGAAATATTTTTAAATCTTAGTCATTAATTCTTTGTTCATATATATATTAAAAAAGTTTGGTTTGTTATTTATGAAATTTAAGAGAATAATTAGATAACGCATTTTTTAATTAATCTAAGTTGTTTAGTTGAATATTTTATATTCATAAAATATTATTTGATAAAAAATTTAAAAAATAAAATAAAATGGAAATTGATAAAATGTTCGAAATTAAGCTTCGTTTTAATAGTTCTGATGCAGCTGAAAAATATATAGCAGGCTTGATCCGCCATTTTATGTAAGTATGTGCATAATATTATACAAAATATATTTTATAGATAAATCAACTAAATCGACATCGTATTATAGATAAAAAAAATAGACAAAGAAAGTACACAATACTCGAAAATTCATTTTTATAATTCAATGCCCTAAACAAAAAAAAAAAAAAATTTAAAAACATATATAAAAAATGCATAAAATTTCAAAAAAGAGTATTTTTAAATGTAATAGTTTGTTTTGTCCATATATTATTTTCTATTAAAAATAATTTTTAAATAACTAACAGTAGATTTACAATAAAAGGTTTCTAAATCACCTTCGGCCATGAGTTTTACGTATGTTCGGCAACGGCAATCACATCTGAATTACAGAATACCGCCATAAGAAATTAATCTCGTACCCTCACATCAGTATTTTGAATATTTGAAATGTAATTTTTAATTTGATAAAAAGAGAAAAACGTTTCGGCCAATTTAAGGTAATCGACTAATAATCGACCTAGTAAATCTAGTAAGCACGTGGGGAAAAACAACATATAGTAAATTTAAGTACTTTTGGTAAAAGAAATAACTGTCTAAATATAAGTTTTAGCAAAAACAAAAAAAGTTCAGTAAATATATTACTGAATCCTGCACGGATATCTAAATCATATTCAGCATTCTAGAATATAGAATTGTTCATTTATAAAATAATTAGATCTTTCTTATTTTTTACTGATGAACTTAGTGTCTTTTAAACGAGCATTAAAAATACATTAAACAATTATATTATTTATCTCTTGATATCTAGTCGAAATCTGATACGTCTATTTAATTCATTTAAATTCCTGAAATTTATACGGAAACCATTTTTAAGAAAATTCCACCCAAATTACCATTTTATACTGAACATAACCAGAAACAACTGTCTAATATCCTCAGCGTCATTTGAATAAATTCATTACAAAAATATGCTTATATTCTTGAAACATATCTATGATTCATGTTTTATAAAAGGAAAGAAAAGGGGGTATAAGATGTGCTATTCAATAGTTGGAGTGTAAGATACAATGCGAAAGATGGATAGATAAAACAAAAGAATCCACGAAGAATCGGATGGACTCCTTGAAAGATGAACCAGCTCGTAAATGTGTGCATCCTAAAATATAATCCTGTGCCAGAGTTGTCATTCAAACTGTCTTCATCTTATTATACTCACCCGACGAGATGAAATTCCGACGGATTGTATGATATAAGATCATTCTGATATTCTCTTATCCATTTCATTTTACATAAGAGCAGCGACATGCCATTCACGGTATACTAGCTACACAGTACCCTTTACTTTCTATCTTTTCCTTATGATTTTATTTTTGTTTACTTAAGTTTCGTATTTACAAAGCATTTGTGAAAATAATATTCGAGTATTCTAAAAAAAATTGTCTTTGTCTGTTTTTTCTTGACACTTTACTTTATTTCTTTTTACCTCTAAATCACTGAAAAATATTTCAGCAGAAAATCCTCTCTGTTATCATTGTCTTACTAATTACGTTACTTATTAATCATAGGTGAGTAAATCGAATATCCGGTGATAGAAAAATTTTGAACCAAATGTTTCATTACAAGTACTTTCCTTTTGTATGCTAGATTTGCAAAACCTTTTACTTTTTATTTTTCATAAAGATTTTATTTTTGTATATTTGTATTTCATATTTGCAAAGAAGTTATGAAAATTATTTTTAAGTATTCTATTTTGGGTCTTTTAGGAATGAAAATGTCTCTGTCTCTTTTTTCTCTTGGGGCTTTATTTCGTTCGTGTTTGTTATCTGCAAATCACATAATAACATTTGAGTAAAAAATCCACTCTGTCGTCATTGTATTACAAATTACTTTAATTTTTATCCATAGGTGAAGAAATCGAATATCCAATGATTGACAAATTTTGAACCAAGTGTGGTACTATAAGACTTCAAAAATATGACTGTGCGGAATATCTATTACCTTTTTCGAGGCGGTAAGACGATAGCAAAATGTTTTCATGAAAATTGAGACGAGAATTCCTCTTGACTTGTTGATCTGTATCAAATTTTGGGTTTTTATCTGCAAAGTGGTTGTTTTACTTTCCACCAGTCTATTCACGTGCACATGAAAGCAATAATCCAAAAATGGGAGAATTTTGATGAATTTTGCATATGATCTATACACTAAAGTTTTCTAGATCTGTGTCTAATTTTCGTTAAATCCGTCAAAGGTTAGACTGTCTATCTATATGTCTTATTGTATATGAAAACGATAACTGAATGCTGCAATAAATTAGACGAAGGAAATCTGGCAAGTAGTCTTGACGCAAAAATTTAGATCTATGTCAAATATTTCTACCTCTTCGTTAAACGGGAAGAGGTACAAATTACATTATCGATTATCTTCGTTTTACTACGAATCTAAACACAAAACGCACCCTATTGTGTAAGTACGGAGAAAGTAGAGGTGAAAAATTTGATGTTCCTTTGGTTTGCTTGAAAATCACTGAACCCACAAATGTTATTTCATAAGGAAACATAGCTGTTTTGCCAGTTAAGTTACTCTAAACATATGTGAACGAAAATAATCTTTATTGAATGACAAATTTTGAACCAATTGAAAGGCTTGAATGTTTTTAATAATTTTATAGAATTTAATAAAATTTGAATATGCTGAAACCCATTCATACTTATAAATAAAATACATTATTGAAATTACATTTCGACTGTAACTGTTCGAAGATTCAAGTTTAAAAATATGAATTTGAGGAAAAACCCTCATCATTTTGTTTCTCTCAGAGAGAAATACAAATTCCTCTCACTGCAATGCCGATATCTTTCTAAATCTTAATGATATTCAACTGGAATATTTATATAAATTGACCTATATATCTGGCTTTGAAGTTTTTAAAAAAATTACCCTACGTCTCGCATATGCGCAGAAAATGTTTCCCCTAATATTCAAAGTATTTACTTCAAATTTTAACACAATGCCTCTCTAATACATTTTCAAATACAGGGTTAGGAAGAAATAAGCTTCCCACTTCATAGGGCTCTAGAAAGCGTTCTATTGATCCAAACGAGATAAAATTGAACTACAGATAGTTCAAATCATGTGTTTGACATTTATTAAAGAAAAAATATTAGTACCAAAATTCACCAATAGATGGTTTTACGGTTACCTTTATAATTGGACCGTATTTTTTAAAGAGATAATTGAAAATGGAATCCAAGCCTGTTCCGTCACAGGACGAAGGTACCATGATATCCTGAGGGATTTTGTAAACCCACAACTTCAACAGCGTGGATGCCTTCAGGACCTCATTTTCATGCAGGGTGGCGCACCTCCTCGCGTTGATCGAGTGTAAAGCAATTGCTAAGACAGCATTTCACAGACGCACGGGCGATTAGCCGTCAACCAACAGCATGACCTCCTCGTTCGCTGGATATCGCCCCCTGCGACTTTTGGTTGTGTGGTTTCCTGAAGGACAATATATACCGTAAAAGGCCAGCATCTCTGCCAGATCTGAAAGACAGCATTCGGCGCCGTGTTCTTAATATTCCGACACATCACTCCGTCAACTGTGAAAAATATGGTTCTGCGATTAGAGCACATTATTGAACATGAAGGGGGACATATTGAGCAGTTTAAATGCAATTTTTTATATGATTTAACATTTATAAAGCATATTAAATGTTTTTCTGTGTATTACAGCACAACCTATCGGCGGTTTTTTGTACTAATATATTTTATTTAATAAATGTCAAGCGCCTCATTTGAATTATCTGTACCTCAAATTTTATCTCGTTTGGACCAATAGAACGCATTCTAGAGCCCTCTGAAGTGGGAAACTCATTTCTTGCTAATCTGTATTCTTTAAGTTTCGTATAAATTTGTTCAAAACTCTGAACTTTATAAGCAAAAAACACCAGGTTTAAATTTGGGATTTTTTCAAAAAAACCCTTTATATCTTCCAGAATATATGTGCTAATTTTACGAAAATGCATGTAGCAATGAGCATTGAATTATGAACATTGATGCAATTTTCAGATAATTGTCAGCTTTCTGTAAAACGGGAAGAGCTGAAATCTCTTTTCGTCTTCATTAATTTCTGGTCGGTCCCCTAAATGAACTCGTGTCCGAATCTTTACAGCAAAATGTGAGTTCAAGCCTATACATCGTATGTTCCCAGTCAAAGTGCAATTCCTCCAACCTTTCTGAAGAAATTCGAAAAAATGTGTGAGTCCGAAAGTGTCCGGATACTTTTGATCATATAGTATATGTATTCAGGGAGGTTGATTAGCCATGTTAATAAATCTCCGTAAAGATAGATGGCAGCACGAGCCAGGTAAGAAAAGATTATGTAACGGTTTTCCTAACTGCTCGTGAGCGTATGTTCTCAAGCTCTACGGGGTATGCAAAACAATACCAGACTGTTCCTGCCACTTCAAAAGAAGAGACGTGGGTGTGTGACAATGCGGTGCTCTTACATGTTACGCGTAGTATAAATGGCTTGTGTGTACGATAATAGTAATTTCCTTTAAAACTAAAACATCATCTTAAATCTGATTTGTTAATAGTTTCATCTTATGTAATTTATATAAATAATAATAATGTATCTAATAAAGAAAATTAGTTTTCTACTAAAGAATTGTTATTTTAGCCAACGAAACCTCTTGACTACCACACTCCTTCTACATATATAAAGGTTAGGAATTTAGTAACGATTTAAATTTTTATAATTATACAAAAAAAGATTAAATATGCTCTAAATATTTAATAAAAATAATATACCTGTATAAAGGTATGAATATGATATTTTTTATGCTGAAATGCAATTTTTGTTGCTGTTTCTCTTGGATGACGAAAGATATCCAATACTACAGGGTGTGCATAAATTAATGTCGGTTTCCTTACCTCAAAACTTTTGATTAAAAACATGAGAATAAACATTAATGTATATTCATAAAGTATAAGTAAAAAGGATTTTTTTAATAACAGAAACAAAGTTAATTAATTTCCACATAGCTACCTTTCGCGACATGTAATCAACCCATCGACATTTGGCTGGAAATTAAGTTCAGTCTCGATGTGTCTAGGTTAATTTAGCAAAATTCATACAATCTTTATTAAATAACAGTTAAGTATTTAAGTATCTTAGATGAAATAAGAACAGTAAAACTTCTAAGACGAGACACCTATCAAAAAATTCTTCAGTACAAAACTTGTGACAGACTTTCGTGGTACGTAACACATCGGGACAGAACTCAATTTCCAGCCAAACCTTCCATGGATTGGATGCCACGAAAGGCTACCAAATGGAAATTACTGACTTTTGTGTTATGAAAAATCTTTTTGGTTTGCACTTCGTGAATGCGTAATCATACTCATCACCATGTTCTTTAATCAAAAGTATGAAGTAAGGAAATCCTGACAATAATTTGTGGACGCCCTGTTTTTTTTAAAGAAACTGTTAGCCAAGGTGTACACTTATTTAAGTGAAGTTATCAAAATATGAGTTGCATATAATCCAGCTACAGATCTGAAAATTCTAAGTAGCATGAAACTGATAAATTCGAGTAATTTCGATATAATCATGTCCTGCCCTGAAGAGACAAATGAACGACCATTAATATTTGCATTCAAGTGGACATTTTACAAGTTGTGTTGACACATTGAGCTCATGAATCAATTGGAAGTCCGATGGAAACAAGGGGAAATGACATCTGAAACTTTATTCCAATCTTGCAGACACGAAATGGACAAACACAAAAGTAATCCATCTTTTCCGGTCTCTTTGCCCTGTCGGTTAACAATTCTTGGTCAGGGACTTTTCTTGAAAAGCACGACATATATTCGCAACGATAGGATCCTAAATATATGAAGAATGATCGTCTTCGAAGAAGAGATTTACTAAGTTGCACACAAATGTAGATTTCATCTGTATTTAGTTCAGAGTGATTGTTGTGACAGAAGACACAATTCTCTTTCACAAAGATTTAATTTGTATAAATGTGAAAAATAAAAATTTTAAACATAGAATTTAGCTCACACAATTCAATTATGTAAATTTAAGCAGTGGATTCAGCTTAATACTTTTTAAAACGGGGCAACGGACATTTAATTTTCCTTTCCTTACTAACTATAACTTCAAATAACTTTTTAACTTTACTGTACTTTACAAATTTACTATCGAAATTTTTATTCACTATAATAAAGGCCTACAGTAACATCTCGTAGAAAGCATTATTTGATTGTTATATATTTATTTTAATGGCAGTAATTTCAAAAATGTTAGTCTTTTGTATTAAAGCAATATCAGTATTCGTATTTTTCAAAGTGTATATTTTATGAGTAATATCTTCGTGTTTAGATGTAAGACTTACAAAAGAATGTTAGTAAAATACTCCCGATTCTTTCTTACTTTTGTTTAACTCGACTTGTTTCATGTTCATAAAGATGTAATTTTGGAATTGAATTTTTCACTCTTTGCCTGCTGTGCTAGTGTTTTGATGCGTGGGAATTTGGAATTAATCAAAAAGAAAAAAAAAATCGAATTTAATTTTAGACAATATTTTTCTTACTGCGACATGGGATTTTCATGCAGTAGATTTCTTTCTTTTTTATTCCATTGCATTCATTATCTTTAAAAACTCAAATTAAGGAAAACTTTCGAAGTATAAAAAATGTTAAAATTAAGTTTTTCATGGTTACACTAAGATTTTGTCAAATGAAGAGAATGCTCGGTACAAACTGTTAAATTTTCGAAGCAACTCACAACACTGAGCAAGGTAAATTTTAAAATTAAATTAATTTTGATTAATTCCAAATTGCCACAACACTGTTGAAGTTTTGTGCACTTAAGCATTCTCGGAAGTAATACACTATTTTAATAATTTCAGAAAATATTTATCAGCTAATCGATTAATTTATTGGTAATGTTAATTTTTCAGAGGTAGAGTTTTGAAATTTTGTTCACTTATGTATTCTAAGTGACAGTACACTATTTTAATAATTTCAGGTCTTATTTATCAGTTAATAGCTTAATTTAATTAATTTTTTATTAACTACGAATGACGCCACCTGGTATTAAATTTTTTTAAAAAAATGTTTTCAAGATTAGATAAAATTAATGATAATGATTTGTAATTTAAAAACTTATAAACAGAAAGTAATTGGGTTAAAATTAATTCTACTTTTTAGTACACTGTTAAAAGTGTCATTGTGTGATTTTTATTAAATTTATTGGAGAACTATTTCATTCAGTTGTATTTTTATAAAACTCAGTCTATTTTTTAAAAAAGACAAGACTGTTCCGAACTCAAATACATTTTTAAAATTCTTTTTGGTACTTTTTTGCTTAAACTGAAATTTCCGAGTCACTTTATCGTCCTTGGACAGGAGAGAGGGCAGAGAGAGAGAGAGAGAAGGGTCCGAAAGTTCCCGTCGTCCAACTGTCATGTCCATGGTGGGAGGTGTGACAGATATTAACCAACAGTTTGGGCGTCGCTGACCAAAACAAATTTAGACGGGGCGTGCTTATGAGTATCTCTTTAAGAAGATAAATGTAGGTGTGTTTCTTGGACGTCACGATGTTTTGACCGAAGGAAAGGAGGAAAAAATGCAATTCCGTTTTGTCTTACTTTTGAGAAGAAAGTGAAAAGAGAATTGTTTCCCGTTTTCGTGGCAGAAAGTAGAGGATACATTTAGAAGCCTTTTTATTTTTCGGTTTGAAATATTATAAAAAGTATTTTTAAATTAATAAAGTAAGAAAATTTAAACTCTGAAACATATAGATAATGATTTTAAAAATGAATTGATTGTAATCTATTATCCTGTGTTCTAAAACCAGCCGGGCACGGGGGTGAGATGCTGGTGTTGCTGCTGCTTTGTTCTAAAACCATTGTTTTTTTATTTGCACTAAGTTCGTGTTTGTTTAAAAAAGTAATATTCTTAACCTTGTCTGTTAACTTAACACACATCCGATTTTAAATTTCCTTACAATGGTTCATATATGGAAAAGCAACTATTGCGCCTAATTTTATTCTTAAATAGAGTCAAAAATTAAAGTTAGTATGTTTATCTACAAAATAGTTTTGTAGATCCAAGCAATCTATCTTCAGAACGCAACACAAATGCACTTTCATTTCTCCAAAACTGAGTAACTGATACCCATTAACACCATTAATGGACTGTCCCTAAAAAATGCTTACAAAATTATCGCCCCATAAATACTTAATAAATAAAAAATAAATCACAAGACCACACTACTCGACTGAATTTCCTTCTGAGTATATTTCTTCTGAGTACTAGTTCAATAAGAAAACAGCGATAATGAGCCATGAAAAACTTTCCATCTTTCTCGACATCCATTCTTTCTGTCTGCATAATTGAAAATCTCAATTCAATTTACGGAGAGGAAATCAAAGCTCTTAATTGACCTAATTACGCTGATTTCAGACAGCACGCGATCACATTTGACAGCATGAAGCCTTCGAGTGGATTTCTCAATTAGAAGGAAGAATGAAGGCGATTTTTTTTAAATTCTTTTATTTTTACATTTTAAATTAGTAACAACATATTTTGATCTTGTATCAGAATTACTAAATGATTAAAAATAAGAAGATGTGTACCTCAGAACGATATCAATAATATTGATCAGAATTTCTGTTTAATGAAAGAAATATTATTTGAAGTTTAATCACCTATGAATGCTGTCAAAAAATAATAATTCGAATTCTTGATTTTTATCAAGATTGTTGTCAGTATAGATAGCATGAAAGACAAATAACTCTTGGAAATAAAAATACATCAAATCTTGTTCAACCTGTTACAAGTAAGTGGAATTTCAAGGGAAAACTAATACGCACTTTAATTTTGAAACTTCTTTCTATCCTTTTGCTATGGCACTCGTTACATTACAAGTAACACTAAGACGTTTTCATACTATTACAGCAACTATGAGTGTTCATGTTCATGTTCATATGAGTGTAATTATTTTAATTAGATGACGATCTTTTGAAAATCTCTTTACGATAGAAACATAGAATTTATATATACACTATGGCATTTCTTCTTATTAGGCTGTAAGATATGTTGTCAAAAATATAGTTGAGAATGATTATGTGAAGATATCCTTTAAGACAATACGCAAGTATAATATTGGAATAAAAAATCGTTACTCTGTTTTGTACTATAACAAATGAAAGCTAAATTTCTCTGAATGTGAAATAGCTTTAAATTTCATTTGTTTTGATATTTTTTCCCTGAAAAAAATTCTCACAATATAAAAAGAAGCTTTAATTTTCTTAACGATGTTAAGTGACAAAAAGTGTCATTTATTTCCCGATTCAGACAGCATTATAAACAAACAAAATAAACCTCAAAGCCCGAGGAATATTTCCATATTACATCATCATTATCCTTTTTTGTAAAATGGCTCCAGCACATTAACTGTAGCAAGAAGATAAACCAAAGAAATCCACCTATATCACTTTTGTGGCGCCAGAAATCTTGGAATGCAAAAGACTAAAAGATGAAATCTAACTAATTCCAAAAAAAAGTATGAGACCAAATATAATAAAGAATGTTTTCTGCAGTTCCAAGCAAATTCACGACATTCATAAATTAAGTTTCCGCCATTATTATGCTTTAAGAATGACAGTATAAAAAACATTATGCTGACTCTTCGTTTTATCTATTACATTTTAATAAGCATATTAGGAAGCAGTTTTCCCAGAATTGTGGATTTAATTCCTACTTTAAGTGACAGAAGAAATAGGATATATATTCATGACTTTCAAAGCCTAAGCACTTATATATGACTGCATTAGCTTAAAATGAAATCAGATTTCAACAAAAAATTCAGGCATCTTAAATGCAGTCGATAATATGCAACTACTTATTATAATCATATCTATAAAATATTATTAAGTGAGGTAACAATTATAATTTTTCGATTTGGATTTAGCCAATAAAATTTGAAAACATTTAATTTGGAAGTATTTACGGCTCGTTTAAAAGGAACAATGGAAATAAAATTTAATATTAATGTTCAATTTTTCAAATGATGCTTGGGGATTAGAAATCGTGATATTTTGAAGCTGTTTTAAAAGTTATTAATGAGAATTAAACAATTACCTTTGCTTGTGAAACTTGATGATACTTTGGAAACCTTAGATTCTTTGTTTTTGTTTATGTTGCGTTTGAAACATTGTTTAAAACTTTCAGGGTGATTTTATGCAAAGGTGGCTGTAATTTTATTGCTCTTGTGCATTTTAAATAATACAAGATTTTAATACTATAATCAAATAATTTTCAGTTTGATTAGTTTAGTTTAATAATGTTTATGTCCCCTTTTGTAGCAACACAAGGGCTATTTTAAGAGGAACCTCGCAACTTTGAACAGCTGTCAGATGACGAAAACGACACCTGAGCTACCTGTCGTCTGAAAATGTATTTCCTCATCACACCCGCGGGAGGACGTTTCGCACCTCTATATGATTTAATGGGCAACACAGGCCCGCATACACGGCGGATCTTCAGTGGAATCGATTTTCGAACCTGTAACCCTCCGGCCCCAAAGCCGAGAACTTACTTTTAGGCTACCACGGCCCTAACTTTCAGTTTGAATTCATAAACAATGAAACTTTGTATTTATAGTCATCATTACTTACATCATTAGAAAAATTTTTAATCAAAAATATGAAAAATTATTTAGAAAAAAAAGCCAAGTTTGATCGTGAAAGTGACCAAAAATTGATGCAAAGTTAGAAAAAAAAAACAGAAACGCAATGGATTCCGTTTTGTGGGTCGTTTCTCTATAAGATGTTGTATAACGCTCGACATCGCAGTGTTTTCTGGATGAAAAATTGTCCATTAGGAGCCAGTCCGTGAGCATACTTTTAACAAGTTTATAAAGTACGAATCTAAGTTATCTGGGAAGTGTCTGATTTGTCTTGGAGTAAATGGGAATGAAGTTATGAATTTTATCAGTCGCATCTAATTAGCAGTGGGGCATTCTGGAACTAAGATTTAACTGCACAGATGCTCATAGCTAATAAGAAGAATTTGTTCACAATTTCCTTAAATCGGATGTCATGACGTTAAAGTTATGTGGAACTTTGAAGATGGAGAAGGCACAATATTGTTCATGATTCAAAATAACGCTGCTCTTCCCTAGTGGCATTCTTGAAGATATTTATCTAAATGTCAATATAGCATCGAAATTGCTATATTTATTTGCAGTTTTGGCATTTTGTTCAATTCCTGAATTCTGTCAAAAGAGCGTTGTTTCTTCTAAGAATTTAATGACTTTTGCAATTTTGTTGGTGTAAAATTCGGCCGAAGGTTTGCTATTTAAATTTAATTTGCTATTTAATGGAAATAAAAAATACTTTTTGTGAAAAATATTAGTTTTGTTATGAGCATATTCTAATAAATATCTTTTTACATTTTCGATTGAACGACTAGCAAAATTAATTTTGACATAACTCCGATACTGATGATTGTCATATTAATAAAAGGAATCAGGTAAATTTTTGAATGATGCAGCAAAACAAAGCAATTCAAACATTTTTTTTTTTTTTTTGCGGGTGCAACGAAAATAGAGTTAATCTTCCCCCTAAAATGTACTTTTCATTTTCTTTCCTTAATTTCTACTGGTTTCATGAATTCGCAATTTATCTCGAGGATAAATAAATCTCTTCTCCTGATGTATTTATTCGGTTTTCATAATTTATCCTTCATAACTACAGTAATTAGTCCTAATGTGAATGTATATGAGTTTTCTGTAAGAAAAAATAAAACTGCAACGCTCTAAACGTAGAGTAAAACAAGATAAAATGTGTTTAGCTAATCTGGCAAACAAATCTTTTAGATATTGTGATTAAAAGAAGGTTTATTGGACTTTCCGGTATCCAGATTCACAGAACAGATTTATTTTACATTATCCTAAAATCTTAAAATTAAAGAAACAGACACATATTTTTTCATATATTATTCTAAGTACTAACATCCATAACTTATAACTGTTTAACAACATCATAATAGGCAAGTCCACGAAACATGTTTATGCAAATAAATTCTAAAAGCCAGCTAGCACGCACCATAACCTTCAATATATTTTATTGCACAATTTTTCCTTCTCTGGAAAATTATCATTCGAAATACTCATATAGAAATGATGACAATCTCTGAAATAGATAAGCTGAGAAGCAAAACACAGAAGGGAATTTTCCAGAAACTTCTCATTCAAATGTTAAATGGAGGATGAAATGAAAGAGCCAATAAAAAGAGAGATATGAGATTGATAAAGAAAACTAGAAGAAGAAAAATCCATTTCGTTTCTGAGACAAAAAATATATAACCTCACTCGAAGCTCGTTCAGCCGTGTATATCATTTACATAAAACGGAATTGCAACGCAACAGTCGACCAATAAGCGAAGGAGTTGAGAAAAAAAAATCTCCACCATTATTACTTGGTTTCTCAACTTTCCGTCTCCAACTCCATTCTCGGCGTTCGTTTCCGTTGATTTATACTCCTATTCGAACGTTCTCCTGTAAGGAACAAAGGTCAAAGGTAATACGAGTCCTGGATGAGGGAACTTTTTGCCGGATTTCTTCCTTTGGGTTTTTCTTTTCTAGTGAAGCTGATTCACCATGTTTCTAAATTTAGAAACGGAAGAAATTGGTTGAGTATTCATATCGCGTTCTGTGATATTTATGTGTTAAGAGGAGCCTGCTGGCATACGGATTAAGAAATGCTCACATTTTTTAACAAGAATGAACTGAATGAGGTTGCAGGAAAAGAAATATGTCTGTTCCGCCTCTGCTGTATGCTAAAAACAAAAGAAATGAGCATTTGTGAAATAAAATAGTTGAAGTTAAAGATCACAGCTTTGTATCTTATGAATATTCGTTTCTCTCATTATTTCTACCTGAATATTTAAAGAGCGTTTCAACGTGAATGCATATTTCTGGTGGTTATTATAAACCTGACTTATAAATTTATACTTCCTTATTAGATGACGTATCCTATCTGACTTATTTTTTATTATTTCATTTCTTATAAGAACATACGGACACCTTAAATTCCTAACTGTGTCCATATATATATTTTTTGTGATGACTGCTACTTTGAATAAGCTACGGATTTAAGAATCGAAAATTGTGTTATTAGCCGTATAGGTAAAACGCGTCATCGTCTGCAGAGGGATTAAGCAGCAACAGCGAAGTTTCACTACTTTACCCT
This sequence comes from Araneus ventricosus, assembly GCA_013235015.1. Taxonomy (NCBI): domain Eukaryota; kingdom Metazoa; phylum Arthropoda; class Arachnida; order Araneae; family Araneidae; genus Araneus; species Araneus ventricosus. Next base: position 64,665 of record BGPR01002900.1, read on the forward strand.
ACAATGTCAAAAGGAGCATATTTTAGAAAAATGGTGATCTACTGATTTATGCTAAAGTTAATATTATTCGAATTCAGTTAGAAGGTATCAGTAGTATCAGTATGGAATGATTGTCTTTCTTTATAACAATGCAATATTTCTTATAAGGCAATGCTGAAAAAGGGGCGAGCTATCCCCCAGGACCGGGGACTTTTAGTATGTTCAACAGGAGCCCCTCGCGAACATGTGCAACAGTTTTCAAAACTATATAATTTAATGTTTTTTACAAACCCTTCGTTGACTGGACTATAATTTTATAACTAAAGAGAAGCTCATGTCTTATAAATTACACTTTTTTTACGTTTTGAAACACAAAAATTGAAAACTTAAGGATGATAGTATACCTACTAGGACATGAAATTACCTAAATAAATGTGAAAAATAATTTTACATTGATACAATAGAAGTTTTCACCAACAAATTGAAGCCATTACAATCTATGTCAAAAAGTGTTGAATAATAATTTAAATACTAAATTGTGACAAATTTTTCCGTCTTAAATAGCCATAAATAAATAAAAATAGAATTTAAATTAAATTCCCCCCAAAATTTTATTTCCTCCCCTCCATAATAAGCCACTTATCTTAACACTGAATATGGAGAAATAATATTACAGAATGAAATGTTTAAAATTCAATTAAACCACCTCTTACAAATATTAATGCAAATTCTCATGGGAATTTAACGTTCCTTTAATCAATTTCGGCATTAAAGAAATATAGGAAATAAAATAGTTTACATTTCGTAAATTTCGAATAGCAAAAATAAAAGAGTTCTTTTTTTGCAGATTCATAACCTACAAGCAGCATTGCCTGAATCAAAATGTTGGTAGAATAAGTAATCCATTTATTCATCGTTGTTCGCTGTAATTACTTAACTTCAGTTTAACTTATATGAAATGCTTTCACACAGCTTAAATGAACAACTTTCATGCCGTATCTTGATACTATATTACAAAAACGAAAAGATATCTTTTCATCTGAAAATGAAAAATGAAAAATATATATAAAAAGTTGAAAGATTGTACATAAAAGAAGATCATTGCTTTCAATGGAAAAAGAAAGTGTTCTTCTTTACATTTATGAATATTCTCAATTAATTGTAAGCATCTGAAAGAAAACGGTATAATTTTTCATTTAATTGGAGAAGAATCAACGATAGAATCCCAAAGATAAACTAAAGAATTTGAAGAATAGAAGATCCAAAAAAATAAATCCTTTTAAATGAAACAAAATAAAAAATTGTTTCAGTGAGAAAAGTCAAACAAATGCTCTCTTAATTATAATGTCTTCAATACGAATTTAGATAATATTTTTAGAGCTTCTCGATTTACAAAACACTAAAAATATCTGATTAATTTCATTAAACACTCTGAATGGCTCTTAAATTCAACTACTGCAGTCATCATTTCAATGAATGAAAGTTGTAAAGATAGGCTCCAAACGATTTTTTCTCTTTTCATTACACTATAAAAAATTGATTAAAATTATTTTTAAATCTTAGTTATTAATTCTTTGTTCATGCATGTGATCTGGAAATTTTCGGTTTGTTATTAATGGAATTCAGGTGAATAATTAATTTTGGCAATAACATTTTTTAAATATAATTCTAAGTTGTATAGTAGAATGTTTTCAGGTTTTATGAATATAAACAGATAAAAAAACATAAAAATAAAATAAAAATGAATACTTGTTTGCAATTAGGCTTCACTTTCATTGAATCATAAAAAATTTATGGAAGAATTAACTGATTCAAAATGGTTAACAGAAAACTTTGACCTAGATAGAGAGCCGCTGTCTTCAAAAATTAAGTTTTTATTACTGTTAATATGATAGAATTAATTTAATACAAATGTGAGGACAAACTGAAATGCCATAAACATAGACTGTTATTTATAAAAATTTGTAAATATTCAGAAAATTCTTCATTACAAAAATCGTGATGAATAAAATAGACATCCGATTTATAATCGAGCATCAGAATTTTCTGTTGAATTTTTGGCAATGAATGTTACATGTGTTTGGCACTGGCAACGATATTTGAATTATGGAGTTCTCTGCCTTGGAAAAATAGTCTTGTACCTCCACGTCAGAGTTTGTAATATCTAAAATTTATGTGATAATTTGGTGAAAAAAGGAAACAGTTTTGGTCAATTTTAGTTAAGCGATTTGCGTCTTTAGTTCAAATAAATTTACATATATTGCAATTTTAATATTTATTGCAATCACATATATAAAGTTTTAAAATTTTTTTATTGAAATAATTAAAGTATTTGGAGGGATTATCATTGCTCTTATCATTGCCTTGTATAATGCGTATACTTAAGAAAAACTGATTTAATATATTTGAGCATTCTTCACAGAAAAAATAACAGCGTGAAAAAATTATAAACAGAAAATGAAATAAAATTGTTCAGAATTTATTAAGTTGGGCATCAATCGGATATCTAAAACATATTCAGAACGACTCGTTCATGTAAAATATATAGATGTTTTAGTACTTTTCTTATTAAATTAGTCGCATTTTTATAACAGAATTAGCAGTACGCGTTCGGCGTTGCCCGTGCCATCATGACTTCAACAAAATGAAAGAAGAAATAAAAAAAAAAACGCACACAATTTCATGAAAAAGTTTTGAAAAAGAGATAAACACAAAAGATGCACATTTTATTGATTTTAGGGAAAACAGTACCGAGTACGTTAATCCAAAACAATATTAAAAAATTGCAACGTAAAAATCTTGATTAGACAGCAAGTGAAATATGCGAGACAAAGAAACATGTTAAGACACTGCCGAAAATAATTATTGAGTCATTCAGTTAAAGGTTATGACGTCCCCTGCGTTCTTCGCGGCCTGCCAATGAAATTGCAACAATGCATTCTGGGAACGGAGAATGACGCTCCGGTGAATGTTTCGCTGAGAAACTCCCTAGCAAAAAAACTGTTTGAACTGATCGGAGAAAAATTAACTTAAAAAAACAGAAAAAGGTATTTTAACGGTTCTTGTTTTAATCCGACAGAAACGTTCCATTTATAAGCTGAAAAAAAAAAACTGAAATTGATAGCGTTATTGGAACGTCAGATGCAAGAATTTTAAGAAATCCAAATGAAAAATTAACATAAAAGTGACTATTTTTCAAAATTTTCTCAAAATTCAATAAAGTACGTTAGAAATTCAAACCCAACTTCATCAGAAAGAAAATAGTTTGTTCTTTCCGATGGTGTATCTATTTTTCTTCCTAAGATTATCAAAACCAATTTTATGGAGAAATAAACACTAAAACAACAAAAAATATTAAATAAAAAATTTTCTAGATAAATTTTGAAATTCCGGCTTCGAGGTGCTTTGAGTCACCATTAAGACTGTGACAAATTTGAAGGCTGTAAATGCGATAGATTCGTCTGAACATCATACGCACGCACGCGCACACATACACACACATACATGCTTTTTACATCAACCCATTAACGCCCAAATTAGTTTAAAGCAAAAATTTCAAAAATTTCTATTAAATTATGTCTAAACCCCAAGATTGAGAAAACTATGAAGTAAAATTAAATTCAAAGAAAAAAAATGGGAGGAGCCTTTGTATTTTTTTAGAAAAATATATAAGAAATAGGTAGAAAATCATTTAAAAAACTTTTTTTACATAATTGTTAAATATTTTTAATGTGTAGTATAGTATTAAAAATAAAAACTACTTTCGAATTCTTTGCATTACCTTAAAAATAAGTCAAAGGAAAAATTTTTAAAAAATTCAAAATGACGAATGACACTGATTTAAAAATTTCGCTAATTAGAGGTATATGCCAACTGAAATTTTTTTAGAACTTTGGGAATTGGGTCACCTATTGACTTCATAGACACAGCAAGAACGAAACAATGGAATGTATTCGGTTTAGCCACAGAAGTGAAATGTAACTGTCCTATAAATAGGAAGCTGGGCGTTACCAGGTTAAATATATTTATTTCTTGACATCTAGTTGAGCTCCTAAATGGCTACATTCAAACTCACATTACTTTATTTTCCTATTCCTTAAATAAAGTGTAAAATCCTGTAGATAAACATTCTGATAAGAAAATTCAACCGAAACTCAAAATTTCATTCTGTACATTGCCTTTAACAACTAACCGGTAACTTCAATGACATTGCAACAAATTCCATTACCAAAATATGTCTATTTCCCGTAATATGTCATGATTTATGATCCATTAAATACAAGTGAAATTACTCGTATATGTGATTCACGAGTTAGAGCTTGAGTTACTAAAAGAGAGGTGGATAGACAGAACAAATGAATCCATAAGGAATATGATGAACTTTTTGAAAAATGAACCATTTCGTAGAAGTGTATCCCAAAGCAGAGACTGGGCCATCTTAAAACTATGTGTATTCCGAATAAGGGTGCGCCATTTAAATTATCTTTTGTGTGCTTTAGAGTCACTTCGCCTATATGAAATGTTCTGCATAACAGCAGTCATACCCAACCATCAATTACTCCTTCATCTGCTTCACTTAATTGAAGAGTACTAATATATAATTCACGGTTTGCGAGATACATACGGATGAAGTGGTGTACCCATAAATTGTTCTATATTTTATCATTTTATCATAATTATGTTTAGAAATATATAATATTTGAAGGGGAAATTAGCAGAGTGCAATTAGCAGAGTTCGAGAAACAGGTTTGATCATCGTTTATTTTAAACACATAGCACGTAAGACAAAAACATAGCCATAAAGGACGTTTTACAAGCACAGTTCAAAGTACAACACTAAGCCTCTTACCGGCTCTCAGTGAAAGGAATCATGAGATATATATATGATGTCACGCAGTGACGTATTGCATCATGTCATCATAACAATAGCTTGTGATTGGTTAGAAGAATGAATGAGGAGACTGAAGGAAAGTAAACTGCGTATAATTTGCAACAATATTGATATCTGAGAAAGATTTGCGGGAAATTATATTTAAGTATTCTATTTGGATTTCATTAAAATAAATTTTGTTTGTGTTTTCCTGTCTCTACTTTATTCGAACTTTTACTTTCTTGAATGCGAAATATACAAGGAAATAACATTTTATATTTAATAAATTATATTTATATTATTTTATATTTATATTATTTAAATAACATCGACAATGATTCTACAACTACGAGAAATTTATCTGTCTATCCGTCGATGAGCATTAAACACGGTATTTCATGATTACAACGAGCTTGATAGGAAAACTTTTACGTATGATTGTATCATTAGAATATCTGTATCCAATTTTGAACTAAATCTGCAAAAGGGTTGATTATATTTTGTTCTGTCTTTTCGTGTGTAATTGAACTTTTCACTCAGAAATGCAATTATCTGGATGGATGAATTGTAGCATGCGTTATATGCGCTAAGTTTGCTGATCTGTGCCTAATTTTGGATTAAATCCTCAAAGGGGTTGACTGTCTACCTTTGTATATGTGAAAATGAAACTCAAAACTACAGCTATTCTATAATAACTGCTATAATTTAGACGAGTGAAATTTGGTATTTAAGGGAAAGGAGGGTAAGAGTACGCACCTAGTGGAATTTTCGTTATAAAAATGAGAATTGAAAAGTCAGAGCCTCGAAAATATACTGAATCATAGTTTATCAACTTAGAAAGAATTGGAGAAAAAATTAAAATTTTATCTTTAGAAAAGGAAACGCAAGGGGGAAAAAAATGCCAAATGCGTACTTTTACCCGACGTCGGGTAAGAGTACGCAGGACGTGAGGCCAAGATTACGCACCCTGAAAATTTAGCAGTAGTCGCATACAAATTCCCCAATGCCTTCGTAACTGGAACATTCCTCTTGCCACCACTCCTTACATAATCCACACTGGATCCAATCATCATCATACGATTGTTCGCACCCTAGTCATATTGCTCCCTCATTATTTGGATTTCTATGGACTGGAAACTTTTTCTCCAGACAACAGCTCTTCAGATTATTATCCCAATGTCATTTCTTTATAATAATAATAATAATGATAAAATAAAATGCAAAGTTTTGTTGGAATGGCTGCTTCAAATTACAGAACGGATAAGAGTACGCATATCTGGTCTGTGCGTACTCTTAGCCGCCGATGTATTGCTTCTCTAAATCATCCATAGATGGCCTTAGAATTCACTAAAGTTAAATTCTAACGTGGCCACGTTGTTTGGAAGGGAACAAACCTCATAATGATATTTACTTTGAAAGAAAGCATTAGGCCTTTATTTACAAAAAAATTAAGATTTCTTCACCGAAAAATTACATGCTAACATAACGAAATCATATATTACCTGATAAATGAAAGACAGCAAGGATGAAAATAATTATGGAGGTCACTTGAGATAGCTGAAAACACACTTGTTGATATGATCACACTTGCTTTTGCTTGCACTGTTGCCAACAGGGAAAAAAATCCCTCCGTAAGCTTACCCGACTGCGTACTCTTACCCTCCTTTCCCTTAAGTCTTGAAACCAAAATTGTAGATCTATATAAAATTTTAGAACCCCTTCTGTAAAGGCGAAACTCCTTTAGGAAACGATATAAATTGGAAGTTCAATTCTCTCCACTCTACGGCGAATATAAACATAAAACACGCCATATCCTGCAAATAGTCGATGGGAGAACTTTCGTGCTGGTTTACTTTTATATCGCTCACCCCACTAACGGTATTTCATATGAAAATGCATTCTGTGTTGTTGTTAATTAAATCACTTAAATCTTATGTAAACGTAAAGAAGCGCAATTAAATAAAAAAATTCAAACCGAAGGAAATGCTGTCAGTTCGGAAAAAAAATTTTTCGTTTCTAGGTAACGAATTCCGAATAAAATTTCTTTTTCTTCTACTGACGCATCACTGAAATATCACAAATTCTGTACAAAAAAGTTCCAAACTTTCATCAAGCTGAAAAACTAGTGTTATTTCCGAATTCATAAAATTATAGAAAATTGCATTCACGGAAATGGAACAAAGATTCCACCTGACTTGAGAAAATAAAGCAAGGAAAAGTGCGCTTGAAATACATTGTGCTAAAAAATCAGACAATAAATTTTTTTTCTCAAAATAACTATAAAGAATACTAGCATCCGATCTATAAACGTAAAAAAAAATGAATCGCTATCTCTTTGCTTGGAACAACCCTCATCATAATCATCATTTACCAAAATGTCGAATGATAGCAGTCTCAAAATAGAAACTGACATCAAAGATTTTCGTGTTTAGAATTTCCTCAACTATTGATAAAGTAGCCGCCGTGAGCACCAAGCAACTAAGAAAGAGAAGGAGACGAAATTTCATTCAGATTTAGCACTTTTTCGTAAAGAATTTATATTCTTAACAAGAAGAAAATTTCTTTTCATTTTTCATTTTAAATATGAGTGTATTTCGAAAGCAGTAGTGAATAGATTTTATTAAAACTTATGAAGATAATACTTTTCGAAGTCGGCAGCAAATACATATAAAATTATTTTTCTGCGAATCTGAAAGTCTTTTTTTTAATTATAAAGTTCATTAAATGACAAATGTTTAAGAGGATAAAGGATACTAAGCAAAGATTTGTTGTCTCTTCATTGATATTTAAGTATTAATAATATTAAATCTTCAAGAGATAGAATGACAAAAAAGAATAAACTTGTCCTGAAACAAAATAAATTATAAAACGCACAGTTAGAGGCAGAAAAAAATATTATAAATTCATGGTAAATGTTGCTTTAAAGTGATAATTTAGTGCTTATTAAAAATACTATGAAACATAGTATAAAAGCTTTTGTTCTCGTTAGCCTACTTTCACGATTCTTATTTTTAATTAATTTCATTTGACCAGTTAAGGACAACAAATATTTAACCATAGTCAAGCTTTATTAAAATAACATTTGATATATTTCAGAAAAATTTTAATTAATCTATTAACATTTCGACCAAAACCAATAATAAAGGCCATTCCCTCTTAACTTCAGAATGACGGTAGCTATAGTTATGAAAGTAGTGTCTAGGTATAGTAAAATGGCCATGCGCTATGCAATGAGACCACTTACAGCACCACCTGGTGGTAAACTTCGGAGTTAGCGTTCCTATCTCGAAATCGTCTTAAAATAGGGAGAAAATGTCAGTTAAAAAGTTGTAGAGCGTTAATAATTTAGAACAAAAAAAGAACACCTTGTGCATATTAATACTAAAAATTGAACTCTTAAAATGCGCATTTGATTGTTCACGATTTCCGAAACTGTGACGTCATGAAATAGATTAAAAAGAGGGGGAAAAATAATTACTTATCACAAGACACCTTTATTTTTGGTATTCAAAGTGCTCTCAGCCACCTACAATAATTTGAGCTCTTGTTTGAATTTCACTTCGTACACGTTGTAGAATATGATTTTTGCGCTAGTACAGGCAACAGTAATAAGTCATCGAAAGTCCTGCAATTGGCGGAAAGATCGGATACACCTGTTGTTTGAGTTAATCCCACAGGAAAAAGTATAATGGGTCATTTTTATCCGAAAAATAATACTTTCGTCTTTTGTCCATGTCTGTGACGTCACAATTTCAGAAAATATGAACAATCAAATGTGTAATTTGAGCGCTCTGTTCTTCGTATTGCACATAAGGTTAATAATTCGCAAAAGGTGTCTTTTTGTACTAAATCGATAACGCTCTACAACTTAGTGATTGATATTTCCCCCTTATTTTGTATCGTTTTCGAGATAGGAACGCTAACTTCGGAATATGCCACTAGTTGGCGATGTAAGTGGTCTCATCGCATCGCACATAGTCGTTTTACTATACCTACACACTATTTTCATGACTATATAGCCCTTATCTTAGTGGAAACCCTTTATGTTATTCGGAAGTCATGTGAATAAATTTCTTGGGGACTAAAGTAGTTTCTCCAGCGGACAAACTACCAAGGCAAATATGGTAAAATGTTGATTGTTCTTTCTTATTTGGAATTTTTATTTGGGTATCAAATATATTCTATTCATACAGAAAATAATTATTTTTTACTAGCTGCGAAACCCGGCGTTGCACGGGCTATCTCGAATAATGCGTGATTCCCTGGTGGAGAGAAGAAGTGTGGTCACGTGAGGCCTCAGGATCCATATTTTTTCATATGCCTGCCTCTGTTTTTTGCAACAAATATTGTCACTTACTTTCCCCAATAAACGTAAATATCCTTTCAAATATAGTCTATTTATTACCTTATTTTCATTTGCCCGCTTCCGGTAAATATCCTTTGAGTTCTATATTGTTGAATTAAGACTTAAATATAGCTTTTTAATTTCATTATTGCTAATAACTCGACGTTACTCGGGATCTACATTTTTTCATATGCCCGTCTCTGTTTTTTCCCTACAAATATTGTCACTAAGCTTCCCCAACAAACGGAAATCTCCTTTGAATCCTCCCTTGTTGAATTAAAACTTTGAATTCTAGCCTTTTTACTACCTTAAAACAGTATGGTTTGAATGAAAACGCGAGAATTTTGGGAAAAGCAAATTTGTTCTAATCTTTTAAACAATAAACCGTATAATAAGTAATAAGACTTTAAAGTGAACAATAACACTTCCAATGTTTATAAATTAAAACAGGGAAACATAATATGTTGTTCTGCAAGAAAAAAATAATAAAACGAAATAAAAAACGGAAACGAATAAAAATAGTACAAGAAACTGAAGAAACATATATTTCTTCTTGCCCATATTTCAATAATAATGGAGGAAAAAAATACGACTCAAAAGGAATAATTATTTTCCCCAAGAAATGTAAATATCTTTTCAAATCTAGTCTTTTTACAACCTTTTAACAGTAATGTTTCGAAATATAACACCATAAGAAAAAAATAGAAAGAAAGAAATGCAAGAAAACAATTTTTTCCCGATGTTTATAAATTAAAATTCGGAGGCGAGCCAAAAAAAGAAAAAAAATTAAAACCTTTTATACAAAGAACATGGAATATGAAAGATTAATAATATGGCTGCCGATAGATGGCGGCACGGTATGTTCATTCATTTCGACATTTTTAATTAATATCTTCTTAACTAATCGTAATTTCGGAATTTAAATGGTCAAATTGGATTCCTTGGATTATTTCCCATCTTTTGGTACTTTCGGCGCGGTTCTACGCTCAGCAGTTTGTGAGTAGATAGTCTCACATACATACATTTGTTTACCTTCGAATTGAAATAGTGTAGATAACATAAGAACATATTTGGGAAAATTAAATAATGATGCTTTCTTTCTTTATCATACATTAATTTTTGGAATTTTAAAAAATGAATTGAATTTATTAAAAGTAGAGATTTGATACTTTTCTTCTCAACATACAATTTCCTTTGATAGTAAACTATAAAATTAAACTCTTACCTGTCCCATCAAGAATATGTTAATAAAAAGCGTCTACAATATTTCAAGAACGAATTTCCTCCCTCTGTTATCATTCATTGAAGCTAAAAGTTTCGCTTCGGTTCAGAATCTGGAGAAGCAAATATAGTATGACAAAAAATTCGTACGAAATATTTTCAGGATTCCAGAGTTACTTTAATAACCGCACATGGTATAAAGATTAAAATGTTATTTGCGGGAATTCATGCTGTTATTAGTTAAAATCATCTGCACTTGAAAATGAAAAAAAAGTAAGGTTCAGAATATTGTTATCTAATGTAATATTAGGGTATCAATCCCTTCATCAATTCCTTTGTAGTTAAAAAATAATAATGAGCTGAAGACAAAATATAAACACATTAAGAAATTATATGTAGAATTATATGTAGAACATGCCAATGAACATATTCTAAAAAGTGAAGTTAAATTTGCTATTCTTGTGCTCGTGTATTCAAAGCACTGGCGGACAAGAAGGTCCATCTCAAAATATTAATGATTTAAACCTCCTTGAGACCTTAGAAAACCCCACTGTTTTAATTCATTTTTAATAATAGCCATTTGTCAGTCTGTCTCTCTCCTTCTGTACATGAACACAATAATTCAAAATCACAATAAACTTGATACATGAAATTCAGCATGTGTTCTTAAGTACAAAATTACATAATTGTATCAAAATTTGGAACAAAAATGTTAGCCGTCGACATAAGAATTCTCTTGATTTTTTGAATTTATTCGTTAACAAGGCTTTAGTTCCTCTCTAAGTATAACTCACATATTGACATCTAATCTTCTACAATGTAGCTTTTCTTAGCCACTTCCAAACCGTACACTGGAAACTACGGTTCAAACATATAATTTAAAACACAGTAATATTATGTAATCAAATATTCTTTTCATAGAATTTAAAATATTATTTTCTGTATTTTATCATTTCACTTACACATTTCTACAAATTAGTACCAAATATTTTTCCTTCTCGCCAAATCTGAGATTCTACAGCATTTAAAATTAATGATTATCCGAAAACTGTGTCGAGATCTTGAGAGATAAAAATAGAATCATGGTTGTCGGAGGAGACTCAGAAGGGACAGTCCTTTCGGCGGCACATCACGTGGTCGAAGGGGGCAACAAACTGCCTGCTTCTATGGAAACTGAGACAAGAATTCCACTTAACTTTGAAAAATAAAGCTAGAAAATGCAGACGTAAAATTCTGTATCCAATTAAAACGCATCATATTAAAATATTAGGGAAGAAAAAAAGCAAGAAAATTTCTTCTGAAAATATCTATAGAGGAAAACTAGCATCCTATCTATAACCTAGAAAAAATCCAGTCTCTATCTATTTCGCTGGGGAAATCCTCATTTTCATAATCATTAACGAAAATGTTGAACAATAGCGGTTTCGGAATAGAAGCCGGCGTGTTTGAAATTTCTTCAGCTATTGATAAAATAGACGACGAGAGTACCAAACCACAAAGAATTAGAAGAAGTCGTGATTTTAGTTTTCAGTGATTTTACTTAAGGAATTTGCCAATAGATAAAGTTAGGTTGCATACGAAGTCATTACACTCATTTTTTTTATGACGCTTTAAAAGTGACATTTTGATTGGAAAGAATACATGCAAATAATGGAAAGTTCACTAAAGACCTTTTCTGTTTGTTTGTTGTCTGCTTTATATTGAAATCTTCGTATACACTATATAAACAAAAGTATCCAGACACATTCGGAATTTCAAATTTTTTAGGATTTCTCCGGAAAGGTTAAGCCAACTGTCCTTGAACTTCGATTATGTAAAGAGTAGACGCTAAATTAAGTTTTACAGTGAAGATTCTGTCACGAGGGCATTTAGGGGACCGACTAGAAATTAATGAAGAAGAAAAAATCTGTGCTCCCCCTCGTTACACAGAAAGCTGATAATGATTTGCAAATTTCATCAGTGGTTTTGCTTAATATGCACATTGCTTGCATGCATTTTAGTAAAAATTGTAAGCATATTTTGGAAGATATTAAGGTTTTCTTAAGAAATCCCAAATTCTCCCGAATGCTTTTTCTTATAACCTGCAGAATTTGCCACCAAATTATTCGAAACATAAAGTAAAAGTGACAATATGTTAAGAAAAACATTGTGCAAAAATTTGGAATAAATACTTTGAATATTAGAGAAAATATGAGCATTTCTATTAAATAATTTTTTACTGAGCATGCGCGAGACGTAGCGGAGTTTTTCCTAACCATTTAGTTTTTTTCCTAACTTCATAGCCAGGTATGTAGGGGAACTTTTATAAAGATTTCAGTCGAATACCAATAAGATTTGGAAAGATATCGGCATTGAAGTGAACAGAATTTCTGCTTCTTTCTGAGAGAAACAAAATGATGAGGGTTTTCTCCCAAATTCATATATTTTAAACTTGAATCTTCGGATAGTAAGCGTCGAACTGCAATTTAAATTATGAATTTTATTTATAAATATGCCTGGGTGTTCAGAATATTTAATCTTTAATAAATTGTATAAAATTATTCGAAAATTCAAGTTTATAAAAAAAGTTATAAAAAATGTGAAAATCCGAAAGTGTCCGGATACTTTTGATCATATAGTGTAGTTTACATATTTGCAATTTATATTGTTGTACAAATTAAACTAAGATCTCTTTCAAATATATAATGAAACTCACGCCACAAAGTGGTTTTTGCAACCAAATATTCTTTTCTTAGATTTTAAACGCTATTTTTACAAAATTATTTCTTACTCATTTTTCCAAATAAGTGCCAAGTACCATATCATACCATTCTCAGCATTTCTAAAATAGCATAACATTAAAAATTAATTATCATTCGAAAGCTGTGTCGAGATCTTGAGAGATAAAAATAGAATTATAGTTGTCAGAGGAGGCTCAGGAGGTACAGCTCTTTTGGCGGCGGCCTGCAACGTGGTCCAAGAGGACGTAGATTTGCAGAGTAAAAAACTTTGAAGGAACGGAAGAAGAAATTATTAGGATTTTTATTGGACACTGGGACATAATTTATGGCGCTCGCTCTTTTTTCTAGAAATCTATGAATTTTGTGAAGGCTTCGTACTTTTTTTCTTTTACTACGCAGTATGAAATTTCAGTAGTTTTTTTCATAAATGAAAAACATTATTTATGAAATCATGCGTGCTTTAGTTTGATCTTCGCGCTAGCTAATTTTTGATAATTTTAACAATTATAGTACAAAAACCTAATTCACAGTAAAGTATATCTTTTTGTCGCACTAATACACTGAGCTGAAAACATGCTCTTCTTTTCTGGTTCTTAAAAATTAATTGAATTTTCCCCTTTTCACTTCACTAGGCAATTCCATAACTTTTTTCAAATAAGTGATTTAGTGAATGGTGCTAATACTAAAGCTTCAACGACTGATGGAGCGGAATAGTCTACATGAAAACATTTATAGTTAATTTTTTTGATACATAAAGCCTTGCAGATAACAGACAACAAAATTTCATTTCATTATTGAACTTCTTTTTCTGGACATCTCATGAACAAAATCTATATAACAGAAAGCCGAAGACGCATTGACAAGAAAAAAAGCAATCTTCTTATGTTTTCTCTCTTCGTTCCGAGAAACGAATGTATAAACACCTTACCAGGTGGAAGTAAATTATAACCAAGAATCATTAACTTTGAAATGACACGACGCAGAATAGGGAGAGTTCACAGAAATATTATGAAATGCATTTTGGAAAGTAAAAAGAGATGTGATGTGTCAGAGTTTTATTCCATAAGAAAAATGAAAAATTGAGCTTCCCCTTATGGAAAACAAATCTTTTCCAAAACTCCAAGAAAAAACTGGGAATAAAATTAAAAGAGACATCTCCACTTCAAAAAGCCACGTTTCAGTCTAAGTATTCGTATATCAATTAAATTGCTTTCCTAGTGATATAATTCCAATTGAAATACTTTTTCTAGACATATCGATTGGTTCATTAAATTAACATCCCTTGCTGATATTACATGACAGCAACTGCAAATGGATATTCTAATTATGAACTATAATCAAATGAGGAAGTAGACACCAAAGCTGCTATCTCAATCTGCACTCTTCTATAACTAAACATGATGAGAAAATCTAACACATTTTGATGAGTTAGAGATGAGTTAAGGAATGGCAAACTCATTGGCAGACGCGACTGATTCACACGATGCATAGGCATAGCAAACTCACAAAGACAGTCTCGGTTTGCTATGATTGGTAGATATGCTGTGGAATTAGGCATCAAGTTTTAGACCGTTTGATTCCGAGATTTTATCAACAGATTTCAGAGCCATATAATAAGTATTATGAAGGGCTTCCATCATTGTTTTCATTTAATAATCATCAGTATCTTAAATAATTAATGCAGTGTAAAGTCAGATATATAATGGCAGAAAAAATTCCTAAAGTCAATTTGTGATGAGGCCTAAAAGTTAAGTTTAAACAAACATCAAAAATATCTATCATAAATCTTAAGACACAAACTTAAATAAAAGAAATAACTTTAAATACAGTCTTCCATGAAACAGCATTAGCATATCTCTTCTACCGAGACAATACATTTCTACTACTTCATTTCTCCGACCCGGCCCCAGGAAGGATAGACTACAGAAACAAAACACAGACACATCCATTTATAAGAAAAGGGCACTGCCAATCTTGCATACCGTGAATGACATATCACTGTTCTTATGTTAAATGAATAGGATAAGAGAATATTTGATGGTTGGGGATGACCTTGGATCATGCAATCTGTTACCATTTCGTTTGCAGTACAGAAGGGAGACTTGTGTGGCACACGAAAGACAGTTTGAATGACACACCCAAGGCACAGGTTTCTATCTTGGGATCTACACAATCATGAGATGGTTCATTTTTCAAGAAGTTCACCCGATTTTTCATATATTCCTTTGTTCTATCGATCCATCTCTCTGTATCTGAAGGTCCAACGTATATTTTCTCCCTGTTTATTCGAGATGGATCAAAGATAGGTTTCAAGAAAATAGGTATATTTTGGTAATGAAGTTTCTTCCCGTGTGTCTGCTGCCATTGAAAAAGATTTTGGTTGTCTTTTTTTTGTAATGCCCCTAATTAAATGTAAATTATGGGCTGAAATTCCTTTTTGGAATATACATTTTGTAGTTTTACAAGATGTTGGAGAAACTGAAGAGAAAAGTTATGGAGACTAACGCAGCTAAATGGTAAAAATCAGGACTTCTTTAATTGTTAGCAAATATTTCTCAAAGTTATTGAGAAAAAGGAGGGCAATATTTGTTAGTTAATTGCAGAAACCACATGAGCCAATAACAGCAAAATGCTGGGAGGTTTAAAAAAATTCATTGATTTTTTAATGAAGAACTTTTTTACCTAGTAGATTTTATATACCTATAATGTGTCTTTACTAAACTCCTGTTATTTCTCCACTCATTATGTAAATACTCCTTTAGAATGTAATTCCAGTTTGAACGAAATTTTGAAAAAAAAAATGACTCGTGTAGTTTCTGCAACCAACGATTCCAAAGGAAATTTTTATAATTATGAACTCTTTATGTTTTCTGTTAGCTAACGATTGCATTGATGTTCGTGTCTTTTTAAAAATATGCATGATTAAAATTTAAGATGCTCATTTTCTGATACATATATTCTTTCGTATGTAACAGTATTTGATTTATATTGAAAATCTTCTTTCAGCAATAATTTTTACAGCCATTTTATTTAGAAAGGAATAATACTGAAAGCATTCAGCACTAATAATAGGAAGGGTTTCCTGAATAATAATACAAATACAAAAAAATACAAATTGTTAATTTAATTTTGGAGTTACAGCTGTTTTAGGCATTTTGACAACATTACCATCCCAAAAACATTGAAATGTAATTTTTTTCTAGGCATTCTTTTTATGTAAGGACCTCAGACCAGTGAAATTTTCATATGCTTACTTACAACGGATTTTTTCGGAAACATTTAAAACAATTTTTTTTCTAGAAAACTTTTCATTATATGCTAAAATTCTATGCATGCGCATGAAGTAAAAAGCATAAAATTAGTGATCTGGCGTTTTCAGCTACATTATTACTTTCGTATGAGAGATCTTTAAATAATATACCAAATAAAATAAAATAAATTTTAAATAAATTTCAAAATAAATTCTTGAAATATATTTCAAATAATATTCCTTAGTATCCCCAGCTCCCTTCGATGATTAAATTAACAATGTGTCTTTATAAAAATAACTTATTCTAACAAATTCCTGAGCAACAAACCGAATTTCCTACAAAACATATATTTAAACAAAGAATAAACAATTTATATTTGAAAAATTGTTCATTATTCACTGAAGAATAATAAATGAACTGATAAAAATTGCTTAATGGTCAATTTATAAGAGTTCCAACAAAATTATTCATCTCTTTTTCGATATTTTATGACTCAAAAGTTATTCCAAACTTATACTCTTAAAATGCAAGTCGTATTTGTTTTCAAGACGTTATAATTAAAACAGTGTTTGGTCGACCAACCATTATGAAGCAGTATTTTTTTAAGGCAATTATCTTTTCGAAGCTTCTGTATTTCCATTTCTTCAGTTTGTCTTTGGGATTCTGAAACAATTAAACCAATAGAAAATATGTATTTTTTCAGATGCTTGCAATTAATTGAGAATATACAGTGAAACCCGTGTATAACGATACTGTCTATAACGATAAACCTGCGCGTATGATGATATTTTATTTGATCTTGTAAGAATTCCTATTTACTCAATATTTTAAACCTGCATATGGCGATAATCGCTTTTTAGATGTGCCTGTCTTTAACGATAATTTTACCTCTTTAGAAAGCTGGTACAGTACAATCCCTATTTTTCTCCCTTGGAAATCGACAGCCCATGATCCAAAATGTGAGGGAACAGAAAACCACTCCATATCCTTGCATATTGAATCAGAATGACTGACTCTTCAAGAAAGTGCGATAACAAGGGGATTGGAATGTGTACAGATTTTTGTTGCTTCTCTCCAGCTAAGTACTGTCGACGTATTCATTCGCAGATAGCACTTCGGACTGACCACTTATTCATTGAAGTTAATTTGTGATGTGTTAAAGCTTTGACTTTACAATGGCAAGGAGTAAAAGTTAGCATTTGAAGACATTAAATAAAATATTGGAATTATTTTGAAATAAATTTATACTTACATCTCCCTTTTATACATATAATTATTGTTAGAAAAAATGTTAATGAAAATTTTCACTTTGAAGTTCTCAAAGAAATTTTGAAAAATTTAAAAATTATAAAATACAATTTCATATCAGCGAGTATTTATAAAGTTAAACAATGAGCAATGAGCACAGTAAAATTATGCATTAAATTAGTACATGCAGTCGTATAAAAATATTGGAAGCGCAAATGCTCAAACTGTTTACACCGATAACCTGTTTATAACGATATTTTTTCTAGGTCCCTACAATATCGTTATAAAAAGGTTTTACTGTATATAAAAGTAAATCTTGTTTTCTTTTTCCATTCTTTCTGGATTGAAATCGATGAGATATTTTGCGTCAAATTTTTCATTTTTACTTTTCAGGGAAATAAATTATCTCTATTTTTTTACGATATTACGAAGCAGTATAAAAACATTTATTGCAAGCCTTAACATTTCATATAAGTTCAACCAACGTGAAGTGATTACAGAGAACAATGACACATGAATCTGTTAAGTGATTATAACACGATTATTATTAAAAGAAATCAAGACTGTTATGTTCTTGAAATCTTCGTTGAAAATTCAAGTTAAATAATTGCATGTGATAAGAACTTTATAAAATCACAGGTCATGCCAGAGAGAGAGAGCCGAAGCATGAATGATTAAATTAGAAAACTGTAGCTCTGAAAGAGACTACAGTTCAGATTAATTCCATTTCCAAAGTAGTATATGATTACGTAAGATGGTTCATGGACCGAAAGAAATTTGCTTTACTTTCCATGGGATATAATATTTAGCAAAGGAAGTTTGCAGAAGAAATTTGTCATTTCTTGTTGTGTGTTAAAAGAGAAAAGTCAGTATTCGATTATTTATGTTCCACTTATTCTTGATGGCGAACAAACTGAACAATTCATCACTCAAGCTCACAGAAAAAGGAGTCAAACAATTCATATGACATGGGCAGTGACACTGTCGTGATGTACATTAACTTCAGAACATTTCTGTATAAAGCATTAGATTATTAGTGAAAGATGGCTTGAGATGGCATTGGTGATAACAAATTTATAATAACTAAACCATTTTCTAAAAGTAATTTTCTCCTTGTGTTGCAATTTCTATGAACACAGCACAAGGTGTCCATTAAATCCTTTCTCACCTCCTTAATTTTTTAACTCCTTCAGCTATAGTCATGAAAGTGGAATCTACAGGCATGGTAAAATGGCTGAGTCCATTTAGTGAGAACGCTTACAGTGTTTGCGAGAAGTAAAGTTAGGATCAGTGCCTCCATCTCGAAAACCATACAAGATACGGTAAAGTTATCAGTTTCTAAATTGTAAAGCATCATCAATTTCTTATCAAAAGTCACCTTACAAGCATTAATGCTTATAATAGAATGCTTACACAGAAAAACTATGGAATGCAAAGAAAGTTCTGAAAATATTAAAATAGTATATTGTCATTGAGAATACACATGTGTACAAAATTTTCACAATTCTAGCACATGAGGGAATGAGTGAAAAAATAAAAGTTCCATCTCCAGAAACATGAAACATGTCAAGTTAAAAAAAACTTCGTAAAAAAATGACCATATTATGTACAGAATATGACACAAACATTTAGATTATATAAATTTATTAGTGATTTCAACTTAACACCGTTTGAAAAAGGGCACCAGATATTTGCTTTTTTCTTTGATTATTAACTATAACTTTAATACCCTTTGTTTCAATTTTATTGTAACTGTAATTAAAATTAGTATCCACATTTTTATTCATTACTAGCAGTACCCTCACGGCGTTGCCCGTGACAACCTGAATTTCAACAAAATTTTTTAAAAAGCTTACAATCTTCAGCTTTAAGTTTAAACTTTGAAGCCACATTTTGTAAATAGCTTCTAGAGGTCATATTTTTTTCAGTTTCAGCGAAAGTACACGCAGGATGAACATGTCTTCTGAAACTAAAGATATCAGCCTTTACATCGACTATCAAAAAGTATGAAAACAAGCAAATCAAAACCATGATCTGTCCGCGAGACGACAGACGGTGCGATCGTTCTTCAAAATCTTGCTGAAAGCAAAGGGATTAAGACGTCACGTGGTTTCGACGAAATGCATGCTGGGAATAGAAAACCGCGACCTTGGTTACGAAGAATCAAGGAAGGAAAAAAATGGAGCGAAAATATTTTAACACTTCAGAAAAAAATTAATTAATATTCAACCATAAAAGATATTTTAACCGTTCTAGTTTTAAATGAAGGGGGAATATTCCATTCATTATCTCAAAAAAATGGAAGAGATAACGTTATTAGAACGGGGGATGCAGTAAATTTAAATTCGAAAAACAAAATTTTGTCGGCAAAACTGACTATTTTAAAAACATTTTCAAAATTCAGTAAATTACGTTTAGAGTTCAAAAGAAATTTCATTAGAACGAAACTTGCTTGTTCTGTCCAATGGTGCATCGATAATTTTTCAACGATCATTAGAAAAGATTCTACAGCCGTAAACATGCTGAAAATGACCCAAAACAGCACAAAACAGTAAATAAAATATTTTCTAGATTAAATTTTAAAATTCCGGCTTCGAGGTGCATTCAGTCACCATTACGACTACCTGTGTACCAAATGTCATGGTAGTAAGTGCGATAGGTTTGTTTGGGCATCGCGGACACACACACACGTGCACATACACACGCACACACATACACACACGCACACACATACACACGCACACACACACACACGAACATTGCCTTTTATAAGTATAGATATAAAGACCTACAGGACATCGGTAGTCTCTTGGTACAATCTCTGCTTTAGGTCTAGAGGGTCGCGTATTCCAGGCCCGATTCCATTGAAAATCCACCGTGTATACATTGCTGGTACGCATTAAATTTCCGCTGGTGTGGAGGACGGACACAGGATGTTAGGAGAGGACTTACCAGTTCAAGTGTCATCCTCATCATCAGAGCATGGTTCAAAATTACGAATTCCAACGTAAGATAGCCCTAATATAGCTTCAAAAAGGGAATTTAGTCCAATTAAACTGAAGTAAAATTTACAAAGGCGTACAATAACATTTCATCGGAAGCATTATTTAGTAGTTATTTATTTATTTATTTAATATATTATAGCTTCATAAATGATAATTCTTTATACTACAATACTAGAAATATTCGCCATTTCAAAAGTATAAATTATATGAGTGTTATCTTCATTTAGAAACAAGAGATTTAGGAAAATGCTAAAGAAAGAATGCTACCGATTATTGGATAACTATTTTATCTCACCGTCTCTTTCTAAAACATATTCTACTTAAGAAAAAGGCGGCCTTTTGGAAATCTAATACCTTTTTTTACAATCTTTTTGGTACCTTTTTGGAGAAACTCGAATCTCCGAGTCACTTTATTGTCCTTGGACAGGATGAGGGGAAAGAGAGAGAAAGAAACTTCCGAAAGTGACCGACAATCGCTGTCATGTCCTCGACAGGAGGTGTGACAGATATTGGCCTGCAGTTTGGGCGTCGCTGACCAAAACAAATTTAGACGGGTCTCGCTTAGGAGTGTTATCTGTAAGAAAATAAATTTGGGTGTGTTTCCTGGACGTCAGGATGTCTTGGTCGAAGGAAAGGGGGAGGGGGCAATTCCGTTTTTTTATTTTAAGAAAAAAGTAAAAGTAGAATTGTTTAAGTAAAGGTCATATTAAGAATCCTTTTTATATTATCATTTTAAATGCTAATAAAAGGGTTCGTAGTTAAATTAATGAAATCTAAATAAGAAATGTTTATAATGGTTTTAAAAATGAATCATTAACAAAGTCTTATTGTTTTGCTTTTAAACCATTTTTTACTAGCACCAAAATTGTTTACATAAAAATTCTAACTTCTTTAATTTTGTTAATTAATCTAGATGAAAATATTGAATTTCATCCTAAGGGCAAAATTTCATATTAATGGTTCATTTATGGAAAAATAGTATATTCTCTTAAATTTATACTTGAATCGTGTTGAAAATGAAACTTTACATAAACTTTATGTTTAAAATTGACATAAAAACCACAAAAATCCTTTAGAAATCTCAGCGATATATTTGCGAAACGTAAGAAAAAAAACATGTTTACCAAATCTGAGTAAATAATATACTGCTAATAGATTGTCTCTTAAAGTAAGCTTTAAAATGTTTTCATACAGCGTCAAATTATCACCTGTTGAGCCTTTATTTTTTGAGTTATGCATCATTTCGATGCGTTTTGATAAGAAAGCATATTGATAATGAGCAGTGAACCACCTTTCATCTTCTGTTTCATTCTCCTTTCGTTTTGCATAATTAAAGATCTCAATTCAATTTACGATGAGAAATCCTACCATTCAAAGCTCTTAATCGACCTAATTGCGCTGATTTCAGACAGCACGCGATGACGTCTGACAGCATGAAGCTTTCGCAAGTTATTCATGAGCAAGTGAAGAATGCTGACGATTTCTTATATATTATTTCGTAGTTGAAATTTTAATTTCTAATGAAAAATACCGATGCGGTACCCTTAATAGACCTAATTACGCTAATATCAAACAGCACACAGTTTCATCTGACAGCAAAAGCCTTTGGCGTGGTATTCACCGATTAGGTGAAGAATGTTGACGATTTCTTTTCTAGACTTTGATGTTTGAAAAATCTTAATTGTTAAGGAAAAATATTGATCCAGTGTCATTAATTTTAAATGTTTAAAAATGAGTAAATTTATAACTCGGGCGATAGCAAGATAATAGTAAGTTTTATATATTCTCACAAGATTTATATATAGTAATGAAATATTATCATTTCAATCTCAGGCGTAATTTAGAAGTTTGTTCTAAATAAGGAAAGTCTTGTAATGTGGTCAATAAAATTTCTAAATTTCGTAGTAAAATATTCTAAGAATTAAATCTGTCAGTAACGTATGTTTCCAGTATGTTCCGGCTGTAAAATTATGTTAGTACAATTTAGTTTCAAAATTACAAATGAAAGCTGAATGTTTACAAGACAACATGGATTAAATAAATTAGAGTTACGTATTATGTTAGTTAAGTTTTCACAAACAACCAAAAAATTTCATGATCTGAGTAAACATCTCTTACTAGATAAATAACTAGTAAGAATGTTCTCGTAACCTTCTCATATACTGAAATAACACGTTCCGTTTTGTGTTTAGCTTCATAGTACAGTGAAGACTAAACAATAAGCCTTTTGAGCTTCTTCCCTTTAATCGGCTTTGTTCAAAATTTTATATATATATATATATAAGAAAAACAACAACAGAAAAAAACCAAAACATTTTTGTAACATAAAAATTATACAAAATGAGAAAGCAATTTTTAACGGATTTCGTTTGTCGTTAGCAGAAAAAAGCACAAATTAATATCATGAGCGAGCTTCTCTTCCTGACGAGCGGCTCGCTATGATATTTTTCAATTTTATTCTGGTTTTTGTCTATTTTTGCCATTTTGTCTTGACTGTTTTTGAGTTTTGTCTTGTGTTTCTAAGTTTGTTTTGATATATATATATATATATAAAATGTATTCGTAATTGCAGTCGTTACATAACAAAACAGGCCGAGTTAAATTCAAATTTCCATTTTATTTATCGGAGAGTGACGAAATGTACGTACATCTTAGTATAAGTTTTAAGCCAAAAGTGAACAGAATATCCCTGCTTTTTCTCAGGTAGGGATTTTAACAGATAGACATGTGATCAAAGTGAAGGGAATAATAGCTATTTTTAGTATATTACGTAAGTGTTTTAGGGGAAATTCATGGCGACAATAAGTCTCTGATTTCGCGATTTATGTTGGCGCGTGGAAGCAATTAGAATATTCTTTTATCAATAAATATGTCAAAACGAGAGATTTAATATACCTCCAGAGCGGGAAATAGAACGAAACTGGAGTTGAAGAAAAGTGATTTTGGAATACATTAAGACTTTAAAATATATAACATTAGAATCTAAAAGAAAATTAAGTGAGATTATTACATATATATATATATATATATATATATATATCAACATACATTTAACATTTAGACAGATTTAGTCCAAACTTTGACATAGATGTATGATTATAGAAATAAAACCACGTGCAAAATTTCATCTGTCTAGCTTGGGTTAAAGCGAACGGACAAATAAACAGACTTCACACTTAAGAATTTTTTCCTAAATTTAATAGAAACTACAGTTTATGTGTAAAGATTGGATATGAAATTTCATTCAAACTCATTGCGACTTTTAGTTATCGTGGTCATAAACTTCCCTGAATGTGAAACAGCTGTGCATGCTTCGCTGCTTTTATCCCCCTGAAAAAATGAATCTCCAAAATGTAAAGAAGATATAACTCATAACGATATTAGTCGAAGAAACAGTTTATTTATTTCCAGCTTCAGACAGAATTACGAACAAACAAAATAAACTTTAAAGCTCGGGTACATTTCGATTTCACCATCATCATTACTCTTTTTGTAAAATGAACTCAGCACATTAAGTATGGAGTGAAAATAAACCAAAGAAATCCACCTATATCACTTTTTTGGCGCCAGAAATCTTAGAATGCAGACTAACGGATGAAATCAACTTAATTCAGAAAAAGAAGGATGCAAATGAATAGAATAAAGAATATTTCGAGCAGATCCAAGCAAAATTCATAACAATCATAGAATAAGTTCCTACCATTATTATTCATTAAGAATAACGGTAATGAAGGAAATATTTTGCTGACGGGTTGTTTTCTTCTATGAAATCTTAGTAAAGGTGTTAGGACGCAGTATTACCAAAATGCTGGATTTAATTTCCACTTTAAGTAACAGGAGTTATCAGTAGTAGATTCATAGCGTTCAAAGCCCCCAGATGCATTGATAAGATTGCATTTGCTTAAAATAATACAATAAATCAAAACATTTCAGGTGTTTGCATCCATAATTTGTAACTATTTATATTTTTTCTCAGATCTATTATAACGCGACAATTATTAGAAATTTTCTTCTTCTATGCGCGTAAATTATTAAAATTCGAAATTTATACGTGGAAATATATGCATTTGGTTTACAAACAGTTATCCAAACCAGATACAACATTAACATTCAGTTTCCAAAATAAAGGTTAGGAAGTAAATATATTGATTGCGTGTGTACGTGAGAGTTTTCCAATGTCATTTTGAGTTTGTAATGATCATTGAATCATTTTCTTTAACTGCAATGACTTGAAATGTCGATTTCAAGTTTTTTAATGCTTTGAAAGTTTTTTAATGCTTTTACTTTCTCGAATGAGAAGTATAAGAAAGATATCCAATTGTAATCGTAAGAAATTTGACTTCTCGATTTTGATGATTCTTCTCGATTTTGATGATTCTTCTCGTTTTAGACCTCATTGAGTGTTAAAAATCATTTTTGTAACCTTGTCTGTCTGCTTGTGAGCGCGATAGCTCAAATTCGTGATAATCTAGATGGATGAGATTTGGTATTTTGTCTTTACAACGAAATTGTAGATTTCTATGAAATTTTGGCTGAAACCCTCCTGCGAGGTGCTTGTTTCTCTGTGGCTGCGTTCGCTTCGTTTTTAAGCCTTTTCGGTTATCTATTATTTTAATTTTAGAATTAAATAAGTTTCGGTGAGAATTCAAAAATTGTGCAATTTTTATCCATAACCTAAATAAATTGTTTAATAATTTTCAAAATTTTAACTCTTTGACGAAGATAAGCACCAGAAAGAAATTGCAATAAACTCCCACAGAATCTGATATTTTAGGACACCAAGATCTGATGTAAAATTAGAACTAAAGACAGATATGAAACGGATTTGTCAACTGCTTGTACTGAAATGTTTTTTCAATGGAAATTGTTTAAGCCATATGTAGAAGTGACTGTTGGATTAAAAATTTTCCCATTAGAAACCGTTTCATGAATGTGTTAAAATTTTTTTGTCATAAAAATTCTATGAGTCAGAAGTAGTGCGAGAGATTGGAGAAGGAGGGAATCAGTATTTTGATAGTGCTTGGCCGTTTTTCAGAATTATCCAGCTTATCCCTTGTTGACTTTATCTAAAAGTCAACATAACATTATCAAATGATAATATTTAGTGATTGTCGCTAAAGCATATGGTTATACATTTACCTCTAATAAAAGTAGTCAATTTAGTAAAGTCAATCACTATGCATCCATTGCACACAAAATAATAATTGTACACCTTATAAGAGTCTTCCGAAAGAGAAGCGACAGGGATTGAAATGGTATCTATTATAGGTAGGTATTTGTCTTAGTATTTCAGTAACACAATGGGCATCGAACGCTATGCTGAGTTGCCTATCAAGGAAGATTTATGAAACCTTTCACCAGTTCAGACCATTATCCAAAATTAAATAAATTATTTTTTTAAATGATGAAATACAATAATGCATGTGAAACATTTCTTGTTTGCAACTATAAAGAAAAACAGGTAGTCATCCCTCTGAAAAGAACTTTTTATTTACAGTCTGTAGTTTTCTACACGTGGCTATATATTTAGAACGGGAAGTTGGCCGAATAAATGTGCAGTTTGTCGGTTTTCCTAGAAAAACAACAATGATGCTATGCCGGTTAACGGTCCCATCGCCAATGACGGACACATCTACTTGTGTTTTCCTCCATGACCCCACCAAACGGTCGCGACTTGTTGCCTTATCTGTTTGTGAGGCTTCTATGTGTGGGAAGCTTGTAATGGAATCTACTCCAAGTATTCTTGGTAGCTGAGCCTATTTTGCTTGGTTCTCAGCAACCGTGTTATCTTCGGCTATCCAGTAGGTAGAATAAATTGAAATTGATTCTAGAATAAATCGAATTTTAATTTATTTGATATACAGATTAGCAGAGGCGGATTGTGGATTATTTAATAATATTCTAGTGATTAAAAATCAAAGAATAAAATACGCATTTCAACACACATTATTCAATGCTTCTAAGTACATTTATGACTCTTATAATGTCTTAGAAACATAATTAAAGACAATCACACCAAACATTTCCAAGATATAAGTAAATTAAAAGGGCAGAATACCCATACAGTAATACTCAACATTCTTTATTACACCATTTCTCCTACAATTTCCTTTATTTCCATATTAGCAAAATTATCATTCCAAGTACACATTTAGAAATGATGGTAACCTCCAAAATAGACAAATTAGCGAATAAAGCTAAGAAAGCACTTTTCCAGACACTTCTCATTCAAATGTTAACTGGAAGACGATATGAAAAAAGCTATAAAAAGAGAGATATGAGACTGAGAAAAAGAAAACTAGGATTAAAATCCATTTGGCTTTTGAAACAAAAAATTGAAGCTCGTTCAACCGTATATCTCATTTACATAGAATGGAATGGAAATGCAACAGCCAACCAATAAGCGAAAGAATTTGAGAAAAAAGATCTCCACCATTATTACTTAGTGTCTCAACTTTCCGTCTTAAACTTCGTGTTAGTTTCCGTTGATTTATGTCCCCTATTCGAACGTTTTGCTGCAAAGAGAAAAGGTCAAAGGTAAAAGGAGTCCAGGATTGGGGAAAATTTTTTGTTGAATCTCTTTCTTTGTTTCTTTTTCTTTTTTTTTTCTTTCTTTTCTCTCAATCTGATTCGCGGTGTTTCCAAATTTAGATAAGTTAGAAATTGGTTGGATATCGATACAGTATTTGCTGACATTTATGGTTTCAGAATCATCTGGTAGGGTAATTAAGAAACGTTCCAATTTGTCATGAATTGATTAAGGTTACAAAAAAGTATGATGCTTTCTATTCGTTCTTGGTTGAAAACAAAATATCAGAATATTGCTGAAAGGAAACAATTCATATAAATGATCGCTACTTCGTATCTATTAAATGTACTTCTGCCTTTTGTTAATTTTGTATGATTTTTAAAGGCATTTTTAACGCGAATACGTTTTTCTTCAGGCTTTAAGTGCATGCTATGTTAATTACGACTTTAAGATATGAAATAAAAGAAATATTTTTGTAAATATTTTATTGTCTTTAATTATATTACAATTATTACTTAAAAATGTTTCACACATGTAAAACCAGTTAAAACTTTTTAACTTGCAGCGGTCTGTCTGATAACAATTCATTGCCTCACAAAGCTTTCAGAGTTTGAAACACCAAAAGGAAGTTATCATACCTCATAGGGCAAGAAATCGTCTTATAGAATATAAATAATTATAAATGATGAATTTCGATTTCATCTACATCTATACTTATAAAAGGCAATGTTTTTTTGTGATTGTGTGTGTGTGCGTTGTACAGACGAATCTATCGCACTTACAGCCATGAAATATGGCATACAGGTATTTGTAGTGGTGACTCAATGTACCTCGAAGCCCGAATTTTAAAATTTAATCTAAAAAATATTTTATTTAACGTTTTGTGTTGTTTTGGGTCATTTTTGGCAAATTTACGGCTGTAGTACCCTTTCTAATGATTGTTGAAAAACTGTCAAAGCACCATCGGATAGAAAAAACAATTTTCGTTCTAATGAAGTTTGCTTTGAATTTCTAACGTAATTTAAAGAATTTTGAGAAATTTTTAAATATTAGTCACATTTGCTAATATTTTTAATCTTGAATTCTTAACTTCTTGCATCCGACGTTTTAATGATGCTATCATTTTCATTTCTTAGGTAATAACTGGAGCATTTCTCCTTCATTTAAAACAAGAACAGATAAAATATCTTTTATGGTTGAATTTTAATTAATTTTTGTCTGAAGTGTTAAAATATTTTCACTCCATTATTCGTAACCGATTAGTAACCAAGGCCGCTTTGTATTCCCAGCATGCATTTCCTCGAAACCACGTGACGTCATAATCCTTTGCTTTCAGCGAGATTTTGCAGTACGATCGCAGCGTACGTCGTCGCGTTGACAAATCATACTTTTAATTTGTTTGTTTTTATACTTTTTGATAGTTGAGCATAAAGGCTGATATCTTTAGTTACAGAAGACATGTGCATCCTGCGTGTACTTTCGCTGAAACTGAAAAAAAATGAAATATGACGTCAAGGAGCTATTTACATAATGCGGCTTCAAAGTTTAAACCTGAAGCAGAAGATTGTGGGTTTCTTTTGTTGAAATTCATGATGTCACGTTCAACGCCATGAGGGTGCTGCTAGTGTAAAATAAATTTACATGAAGATGAATTCGTTGTTTTCACCAGCAAAACGCAGGCGTTAATGTTTATGGCATAAATTATAGGAAGATAACTTAAATAGAAGAATTAAGACAAAGTATTCTAAATTTATATAATCGAGCAGCAAAAAAATTAAATAAATAAATAAATAATGCCCGATGGATTTTTTTTTATTTCCTGCTTATCATAAAGTAGTTCGCTTAACACTGACGAAAGCGAAGTATTTTCAGAACAAAACGTTTCCATTGATACGTGAAAGAAATTAATTAAATTCTTTTCCTGCACATATCAACGGAAATTCTCATCGGGCTAACTTTCTTTTAATCAGTTCTGGCATTTCTACAAAATTGTCTCAAAGATTAATTAATAAAGAATTACAGGAAAGGAATTAGGTTACATTTTTTTAAATGAAAACCTCAGAAAAAATTGGTTTTTATTAGATTCCCTACCTACAAGCAGAATTTGTCAAATTAAATTCTTGGTAAGATAAATAATGGATTAATTCATTAGTGTAAGCAATAATTACTTCACTTGTGTTGAACTTACATGAAGTGCAGTCTCAGATTTTGATAAATCCCTTTTATGATGGATCTGAATATTATATTACAAAACGATGAGACATCTGTTCACTCTGAAAAATAAATAAAAAAAATATAATTCAATAAAAAATTTATATATTTATTCAGTAAAAAAATTGAAAGTTGACACATAAAAAATATCATCGCTTTTACTCCAGAAAGTAAAAAAGAAAGTGTTCTTCTTTTACGTTTATGCATAATCTCAATTAATTGCAAGCCTCTGAAAGAAAGCAATATCTTTTCTTCGTTTAATTGGAGAAGAAACAAAAAGAAAATCGCAAATAAAAACTGAAGAGATGGAATAATAGAAGCTTCGAAAATGTAAGCGCTTATAAAAAAAATGAAAAGAAAAATTGCCCCAGAGTGATTTGTCGAACAAACGGTATCTTAATTATAATGTCTTAAAAAAATTGGACTCTCTTTTTCTCCAGAAAATATTTTTAGAAGTTCTCGAGTTACAAAACAATAAAAAAGATCTGAATAATTTCATTAAGCATCCTGGCTGGCTATTAGTTTGAAGTAATTGCTGTCTTCATTGTAAAGAATGAAAGCCGCAAAAATTGGTACAAAGAGTTTTTATTTTTCTTCTGCGCATTAAATTACGAAAAGATTCTCATTAAAGTAAAAAAGAAAAATTTAGGTCTTTAAAACTTTGTTTATATATATATGTCTTGTAAAACGTTCGGATTTTCATTTATGAAATTCATTAAAATAATTAATTTAAAAATAAAACACATTTTTTAGCTTGACAATTAATGGTAGGATATTTCACTTTTTTAACACCGTGGTTGATTAACCCATATTTTACCACATTAAGAAAAAATTAAAATATTTCCAAAAAAATTCTATCATAGACTAATGAGACATAAAGCAAAAATATAGAGTTAGAAAACTTAAGAAAACTTTATTGGTTGTCTTTTTGCAAGCTGTCCTATATATAGGACGATGGTAAAATCCACTACTACATGCTTTGCAGTCAAGCATCTTGGTTTACATGAAATGGTAGTAAACATTTAAAGCAAAGTCCTAAATTACATTTTTGGCAAATAGTTAAGGGTTTTCTTGTACAGTTTTTAAGCTGTCATTGGCGTTGTTTTCCATTTACTAGAAAGGGTTCACTTTGGAATTTGAAGTATTCTGGATTTTTTTTCGAATGCCCAAACTCATTCTTGCAACATTGCGAGGTACACACAATCCAAGGTAAGCTATTGTAAAATGTCGAAGGAATTCGAGGAGTTCTACAACTTGTTCTGAAAGAAACGTTTACAATGTTTCTAAACCAATGCAACCAGTGATGTCTCAAATGCATTTTTTAATAATGGTCAATACCACTTTTTTCGTGCATGGATGAAAAATATGTTTTTATGAGATTGTCCAACAAATCTACACCATTTTTGTACAAATTATACGAAACAACACACAATGGTATATCTACTTTCTGCTTTCCACCCTTCATTCTTCTTTCTACTTTTTTATAGCTTCTTTTGTCGTCAAAATTAGTGATCAATGAGACAACTCTATTGTCAATCCATCGAACAGCTGCAATTTTATTAAAGGGCATTTTGTCATTCTATTTTCCTTAACTGTTTCCGTAGCAAAGAAACGCTTGCTTCTGAGAGACCAAAAAGATCACACGACGTAAAAATGTTATCCTTATAAATTTTGTGGTTTGAAGGAGTTTCAACAAAAGACAGCCAATTTTCACCGACTGGTTGGGATAATGATTTCTTTCTTTTCATAGTCATGCCACATTTGTTTTCATAATTGCTCTACTGCCTGATATGGTATAATACGAGAGGGATATACATCGAAAGATGAGAGTATCCTTAGAATGTATCCAAATTTTACGGGTTTTCCTTTCATGTACAGTTTGTATCCATGTCTTACAAAATAGCGTACTATTCTTTCATCATTACTTAAATGTTCAGAAAACATACCAAACTGTTAAAAAAATTTATTCAACAAATTCTAATTTGGACGTACTTTCTAATAGCGATCTGAATCAATAGCAGTATTGTCATTGAAGTATAAATAACTCTTGATATCTAAGTATCGCTTTCTTGACATTGTTTGACTAACAAGCGTTGTTCCAGTATCAGAAGCATTTCCCCAGTACATTTTTTCTCTGGGTAAAATGTAACACCCGCTATAAAAAAAATTCCCAAAACTTGTTAAAGTTCCTCGAATTTTAGACAAAAATCGTGAATATTTTTCTGTCAAGCATGCTTGTTACCTTCTACCATATCTGGACAATCACATTTTGAGGCATCATCTCGAGAAGTTTCAAGGTCATTTTCCTGAAATCATATCCGTAAAATAATTAGGAGCTGATGAAGATTTTGGTGCACAATTAGTCCATGTAGGTGTTAAAACATATTCAGCAGCATCTTTTTTCCTTCAGAATTTCAATTGTTCCATCTGCTTCTTCTTGAATCTTTTGGTCAAAAGCAACATGACCATGTTCAATGCTGCATCATCAACTTTTTAATCATCAGTGACAATTTCTGGAACATGTGGGGATATTATAATTTAAAAATCACTATCATCATATTCATCGGCCAATGGCATTAATACTCAAAAGCTTCTTCAGTTAAAAATCTCCGACTCATTTCCAATAATGTTCTGGAAAGAGAGGATGTGAAATCAGATCACACCTCGAACAGTAGTATTCTTTTCCCTACAAAAGATAGCGTCAGAACGTGACCAAAACTCTCGGCCAAAGAAACAGAACAAATATATTACTCAAGACACACCTACAGGTTCATGTTCCAAGCAAATTAGATGCTATTGAGTTTTGCAATAAGTAAAACGTAGATATTCTAATCCTTTTTCCTGAAATTTCAAACGCCTTTGTATGGGTGTGCATAGTAGGGGATTTTACTATCGTCCTATATATAGGACAGCACCTAAAACCTTTGTAAAACCAGTTTGAATATAGCTTTTTTTTACAAATTTTACTCAGAAATAACATAGAAGACATGCCATGAATAAATGTGAAAAAAGAAATTGCATTTTTTTCTCATAATTATTTAAAAGAAAAATATAATTCTTGTCAAATAAAGTAGCAAAAATTAGCCAAATTCAAAATTCTTTAAAAATTTAAAAATGATCAAAATTGAACTTAAAAAGATAATAAATAGCACTTATCAATCTTAAAATATACTTTAGAAGCGGAATATAAATTAAAAATGCGATATTGGCTATGAAAATTCGACAAATCTGAGCTGTCCTATATATAGGACGATGGTAAAATACGGGTTAAGGTGAGAAAATTGTTTCTCATCTTTACTAGCCAACTTATCCTTTAAGTTTCCCCAGTAAACAATTCAATTTTTGATTTTTAAAAATTATGTATATGTTACAAAGAGGGCATAAGAATTTTAGAAGGGCTGAGGTGGAGCATGACACAAAAAGGTTGGGAAAGATACTTAAGATAGATTATTTATCTTTTGATAAATAATCTATCTTAAGTATTTCATGAAAATCCAGATTAAGAAAGGGTGGTAATTATTTGCTCTGTAATTTGGATCACATTCACTTTAATAAAAACAATTTGCATTCATAACAAATAAATTAGAAGAAAAAGAAATGAGTCGCTATAATTAAATTAATTCAGTATGAAAAAACATTTCAACGTTTAAATTGTAATCTTAAAACTGTAATTTAAATTGTGTACGTAATTTATAAGTATGCATTGATATTCAGCACATTCAGCATTTATATAATTCAATAAAAGTGTGATAGAAGGTAGAAAATTCAAGTTTAAATAATATCAATTTGTAAAACGCCTTTCATCATTTAGCTTCTCTTAGAAATCAACTAAACTTCCGGTCTCTACAACGCATATATCTTTCTGAATATTAACGATACTGAACAAGAATTTTTATATGAGATGCAGTATATATCTGACTGTGATATGAAAGAAAAATTATGCTATGCTTAGCGCATGCGCAGTTAAAAATTAGTTAGTCTGAATACACAGATTCCCTTGAATATTTAAACTATTTATTTCAAGTTTTAATATAATGCTTTGCTGGCATATTGCCATGTATTCTATAAATTTCGTATATTTTTGTATTAAACTCTGCATGCTATAAGCAAAAAGCGTAGTGAAATATATTGGATTTCTTAAAGAAACCTTTATATCTTCCCGAATATCCATACTATTTTTACGAAAATGCAAGTAATTATTGCTCACAGAAACTTTGATTGCTGAAAGTTTCAAATAATTATAAGCTTTCTGTGGAACGTGGTGAGCCGAAATCCTTTTCCTCTTCAGTAATTTCTGGTTGGTCCCTTAAATGCCCTCGTTACCGAATCTCCACTGTAAAATGTGAGTTCCTACAATTGTATGTTGCACGATTCTTCACAACTGATTGTGAACCATCGCATCCATATTAACTACAAATTATTTGCATATAACCACAAAATATTTGTTTTAAAACATTTTTTGTTGAAAGTATTTAAGTCAAAAGTCAAAGACTTCTGTTGTAGCTTTGGTAATGAGTGCCAAATACTTTTTAAAAAAAGTGAGCATGTAATAAATTTAAGCACAGTTCGTAGTAAAAATAACAATTATTAACATAAAATGAAAGAAAACTGTTCAGCATTCAAAATTATGAACTCTAACTAGATATCTAAAGCACATTTAAAACGACTCGCTCAATTATAAAATACACGTACGTTTCTTGTTTTTTTCTTCTTATTAGTGGCACTTTTATGAAAATTAATAGATACAATAATTATATTTGACTCTTGGTATTTAGATGAGTTCTTAATAATAGTGGTAGTTAGCAGAAGTACTCGTAGTTACATTCGAGTTCTTTATTATTTTTTAAATCTCCCAACATTTAACCGAAACCATAAGTTACATACTCCAACAAGAGATTGCCATTAATAATTGACATTTCATTCCAGACATTACCAGAAACAACTGGCCGTCATCTTTAATAATATCGGAACAAAATCCATTACCAAAACATGCTCATTTTCTTTCAACATACTATTGATTTAGCTTAAGAAAAGGATAAAATCCATGTTATTCAATAGTAGGAGCGTGAATAGATGAAAGAAAGAATCCGCGAGGAATCGGTTAGATTTCTTGACAAATGAACCATCTCATGATTGTGTGTATCCCAAAATAGCATCTCGCGTCAGGGCGTGTCATTCAAACTGTCTTCTGTGTGCTACATCATTTCACCAGACGAAATGCCACTGCATTGAATGATAGACGGCCATCCACCATCATCAAATATTCTCTTACCCTGTTCATTTAACATAAGAACAGTGAAATATCATTCACGTCATGTTAAAGTTCCAGCAGTCTTTACTTGCAGAGGGAGTGATGTGCGCTGTATCGCTGCATAGTCTGTATCTTTTTGTAATAATTGTTTTATATACATTTTAACGTTTCTAACCTTTAGAGATAGTCATATACGAGTACTTCCAATTTGAAAAATGCTTTAAATTCGTAAATAATTATATTTTATGTTGTTTGAGTCAATAAAAATACTGCTGACAAAATTGCGAAGTTTACATTTTTATTAGGTTCCCCGGTCCCAGTATTATTATTTGGTACACTATTCTCGAAACACTAAAATTTTAAACAAAGGGAGTTCCACTCTTCTGAAACAAAAACTGCATGAATTATGAAACTTTGGATTTCAATATTTCAAGCTAATCAACTACCGCCTCTTGCAAGCGCTGCCCACTGATTGGAAAGGAAAGGAAAGGAACTCACACCGATCCGGCCTACCCGAAAGGGTGTAAGGCCCTTAGTGGGACGGTGGGGAATAATAATAATTAAACAGAGCAAAAACAGAGATAGACTACCGTTAGCACGAAAGGGAACGGCCCCCAGTCTCCATGGAGAAGAAGAGCTGGGTGGATTTAGAAAACATAAAAAATATAAAGATATTAGCCCATATTATACAATAACTTACGCAACAATACACCAAACTATTGCACATACTACACCCAAGGACAGAGATGGAAATGAAATACATCTCGGAATAAACCTGAACAATTACATTATTACAAAATATCAATTTACAATGTGAAGCCTTCCAAAATAAAGGAAAATCACAAAACTGTGTGGTTGGGGAGAAATAAAGAATACAATTTCCTGGGGGAAATTATGAAAAAAAATTTTTCAATTCAAAAGCACTTTAAAATGAGCATAGAAAACTGATTTAAAAAAAACAACGAAAAAATTCACTTTTTAACCCCCCCACAAAAAACGACACAACACACTCCAAAGCAAAATGTCACTGAAAACAGACATAAAAAAATTTTAAAGAATTCAAAAAAAGTTCAAGTTATTATATATATATATATATATAATTTTCTTTACAACAATTTAAATACCAGACTTGGAAAACGTCCATAACTATTACAAGGTAAGGAAAAAGACATATAATGGAAATAATTACTTAGCAATGAGGACCCGGGGTTAATGATACAGAAGATACACAAGTCCCATTAGGTACCTGTATAAATTCCATTTTTTCGGCAGAGGGAACCAGTGTGGACTCAACTCCCATTTTCTATAAAAAAATCTTTCTAAGAAAAATTTTCAGGGAAAAAAATCAAAACGTTTCCCCTCTTTTTTTTCAGTTAAAAAAATTCGATTAAGAAACCCACAGGAAATTTTTTTTATAACTAAAACGAAGAAAAAAATGTTAAATAATCAACTTGGACAAAATAAAAATTTTCTATTCACCTTCGGCACAAAATCCCTGGCCCTCTTATCTGATTCAGAATAATAGTCGTCCCAGGTCCCTCGCAATTGTTCATCAAATTATTTTCAATTTTAAACTTTACACAGGAATATGGGTTGGGATTTCCAGTTTCTCGCCTTCAGCAGTTGCCAATTTCGTATGGCGATCAGCGAATTCATTCCCTGGATCGCCGGCATGTGCTTTGACCCAGATGTGTCTCACCAACCCCTCTGCCAAATAAAAAAAATCATAACTTTGTTTGCTGTCGCAGACCTCGTCCTGGCTCTCCGCAGAGCCTTAATGGAAGATTGACTGTCAGTATGGATATTGATCTAGACCCCGCTTTCCAAAGCCCAGCACACCGCAAAATCAATTGCAGTCAGCTCAGCCTGAAAAACGGTATTATTCTTATTTAATTTGAATTGAAAAATCTTAAATGGTTCTCTATTTTTTAAGATACACACGGAGAACCCAATGTCGTCTCCAATCCTGGATAAATCCTTGTGCACCTCATACTGGTTGTTCAAAACTTTTGGAATAATATCTAAAGTCCTAAGCTCTATGCGAACATTTATCAATTTAATATAATAGCCCAAATTATTGATGTCCAGCAATCTTACCGAGTTCCGCCGACCGACAAGCCCAGGCCTGAAACTTTTGAAATTCTGTCTTGGTTGTCAGATGCAATGGGGGATTCCGGTTAGAACATTAAGAATCTGTGTAGAAGTAGTTCGATACGCCCTGGAGAATTTTAATAAAAAAGACCCTTTACACAGAACTTAATCTCCTCAAGTGTTCTGCTGTAAGAGCTCCACTCCCCTGACGCCAGCGTCATAGAGTAGAGCTTTTTCAATGACGACATGATACCAGAGTTTTAAAATATTTTCGTCTACATTAAAATTGATCTGGACAATCCGATTAAAATTGCTTGTCAATTTAAAATTCTTCTAATGCAGAGTTAATATATGTATGTTCGGACCACGTCAGCCTTTTATATATGTACAAGCCAAAGTATTTTAAATTGTTAGTTATTTTAATGCTCCTGTCATTAATTTAAAACAGGAAGCTCTGATGAAAGTTGACCTTCTGGATCTCGGTCTAATGTTAGTTTGCTTTGATCTAATTGCTATTGCCTGACGTTTGTCAACCGATAAATTTAATTTGAGTTCTTCCAATTTATCACTTATGAATGCGAGCAGTCTGTTTGTGTTGCCCTCAAGCTCTCTCCTTGTTGTTCCGGTTGTAAGAACTGCCAAGTCATCTGCAAATGCCTGGACGAAAAACTCTTCTTTATTAGATTCTAAAATTTTATTAATGTAAATATTCCAAATTCCTGGATAGATCACTGATCCCTGCGGGCAACCCATAAAGCATTGTTTTTCAGTATTAACTGTTCCATCCACAAAGACTATCTTCCTGTCTATTAAATAGTGGCGTATAAAATGCTTATAAAGATCACTTATATGATTCAAAAATAGTGAAAAGAATCGACCAGTCCATGCTGTCGAAGGCCGATTTCACGTCAAAGGAAATCAATGCGCAACGTTATCTTTTTCGATGCGGCCATTGAAATTGTCTGAAGTCGTCTAAAATAGTGATATTTAAAGCTTCATAACTTGGTCAAGTTTAGCCGCTAATGAGGGGATCGGGTTTTTTTTTGTTTAAAATGTTAGGGTAACAATCATATTTTACTAAATATGACTAATAAGACCGGGGGACTGCATAAAAATCTACGCTTTTTAGTAATTTTTTCAACAGTACATTTACTGACTCAAACAACATAAAATATAATTCTTTACACCATTTACACCAGTTTTCTAATTAGAAGTACAGAGCTATATCTAAAGGATTAGAAATCAGCTATTAGACCACGATTATAGTGGACACCCTGAATACGATTCTTATTTTAATAGCATTAGTGGAAATTTATATTAATATATTTTATTTTCCCTTTGTTAGGTAACGCGCATTTGAAGGGCCACTTACAACTCCAGCAAAAAAATTATTCATTACTAGAAAAGAACTGAGTGGGAGCAGACGCTTCTCAACTCCAGTGAGGATTAGAATAATCCAATTATGCTTCAGCCACTCATCTTAGCAGTGGTCCCTTTTTCTTAAAATACCAACCGCCCTAGCGGTGGCCAACCTTGGGAACTATATGTTTAACCACTCGCCCTTGCGGTGTGGTCATCTCATTCAGTGGATTAATATAGCCACTATCCACCCTTGCGGTGTGGTCATCTCATTCAGTGGATTAATATATCCACTATCCGCCTTTGCGGTGTGGTCATCTCATTCAGTGGATTAATATATCCACTATCCTCCCTTGCGGTGTGGTCATCTCGTGCAGTGGATTAATATATCTACTATCCGCCCTTGCGCTGTGGTCATCTCATTCAGTGGATTAATATATCCACTATCTGCCTTTGCGGTGTGGTCATCTCATGCAGTGAATTAATATATCTAAGATCTACCCTTGCGGTATGGTGATGCTGTGATCAGCGGTGATTCAGTTGAAGTGGTGATATCTATCGAGTGGCAGCAATTGTTTTTTGTTCAATATATGTGGAGTTTTAATAAGCATTTATTCTTATAATATCGACGACTTCATTCACTCAACAGCCTTCTTTGAGAAACAAATTATTTTTGTTTTCTTCTTATTACATTGGTCCTTTGTTCGTATTTGCTCAGCGGCAAATCTCTAAACTCATGGATAGTGTTTAGGAAGTGTTCTCTGTGATCATTGATAGTCTTTCTAATTAAATTAATTTTAATTATAAGTGAAAGAAAAGAAACACCAGTGAACGACAAAACTTAAATTAATTGAAATGTAATCAGTTGAGAGAAGTTTTTCCGTTTCTAGGCACTAAATTCCGACAAAGATATATCGTTTTTTCTGAAACAACCCTGAAAGATCACTTTGGAAACTTGAAAACTTCAAAAAAAAAAAAAAAAATTCATCAGTTTCTGGTGCCCCCCCCCCCGAAATGCCTTCGTTCACGAAGGCATTTGGGGGAGGGCGCTGTAAAATGTGAGTTCCGACGATTGTATATCTAACGATTCTCCGCAACTTATTGCGTATCATTTTATCTGTCTTAACTCTAAATTTTTCGCATCTTAACAATTGTGCTTAACTTTTGGACTTTTTTGTTTGTATTTAGATCCATCCTCCGAATATACAATTTTTAAAAAGTGGATTTATATAATCGAATATTCTCTTTTCACTGAATTCAAAATATTATTTGCAATATTTTTACAAAAAATTTCCTATCTATTTCTCCATATTATCGCCAATTAATTTTTCCTTCTCGCCAAGTCTAAGATTGTATGGCATTTAAAATTAATGATTATCCGGAAGCTGTGTGAAGATCTTGAGAGATAAAAAAAAAATCATGGTTGTCAGAGGAGACTCAGGAGCGACAGTCCTTTCGGCGGCAGCCTGTCACGTGGTCGATGGGACAACAAACTGCTGCGAAAACAACTTTCAGGGAAGGGATGGACAAAATATTAGGGGTGAAGCAGAATTTATGACACTCATATTCTGTTCAAAAAGTTTGTAAATCTTGTTATGCATTATCTATTAATAAAAAAATATTAGTTTCATTAGGTATGTATTAGTAAATAAAATAAATCAAATAAGAAATAATGTTTGCATTAGTCTGATTTTTTTCTTACTCAAAAATAACTTACAAACAAATACAAAAATACAAAAAGATAAATAATACAAAAAACTATATGTATGATCTGGTATTTCGGCTACATTCCAGTGCTTTAAGAAATTATAAGACCACTAACGAATTGGTGCATTTCTGAAGAAGAAGACATAATATGCAAATTTTCAGCATATGCATTTAAAATTGATAGTAAAACACTTTCTGTAGTAATTCCAAATTTAAAAAATAACTTAAATTCTATTAAAATTCTATTGACATATTTTCTAAAAATTTAATATGGTGTCTGTTAAGAAATTATAAGACCACCTGAGAAAAATAACATCTTATACATCACATCAGAATCATTATAAAACGCACATGTTAGTATTTAGTAAAAGTATTCTGGGTAGCAAAGGTGCAGGTTTTGATTGCGTTATCTACGATTAATTTGAAGAAGCCGCCGGGTAAAATATTATTGCAAAATTTATTAAGTGCGAAATGATAAAAATTTTATTTCATAAGTATGCTAGTAAATATGAAAGAGAAATAGCTTGGTTAATGAAACGTTCTAAAACTGCCAGTCATAATTTGAAAAAATGATTAGAACAAAATTAAACGATCTGAAAGAAAAGTGATTTTGGGACGACCAACAAACTTTTTGACTTTCAACTAAAAATATATATTTCGGCTCGTTTAATTTCGAAATGTTTCAATAAAAAAACTTCACATGTAACAGTTTGGAATAGTCTTAAATCAAATACTAATACAAGATTTATGAAACTGATGAAAGAAAACAAAAAAGTTATGGAAGCATAATCGAGAAGAAAGATTGAAATATGCTAAAAATGTCATGTCATGGAACGATGATTGGAAACAA
>BGPR01002900.1:114475-154008 GCA_013235015.1 Araneus ventricosus
TCAGGAAGTGAGTGAAGAATATATTACAAAATTCCTAACTTCTAACAGATCAGGAATTGAATGAAAAATCTATAATAAAATTCCATTTTTGCAAACATGAAACAAGTCAAATTTTAATATATGTGCATAAAAACATTTGCTATAGACGAACTTTCGTCTTGCTTAGAAACAATCATCAAAGGCAGATTCAATTGTAATCGTTTACCGGCTTAATGCCTAATCAATTTCAAAATCTTCATATTTTTAGATACATTTCTGGAGGTATTAATGGACATGAATTTCTTTCTCGAACAGTTAAGACTTGAACTTAAGATCCTCTGAAAGGTTTACTTATGTAGAGCGCAATAAATGATTCGTAAAAATTTTAAAATTTTAGGGTGTTTTTATAAAATAGTGATTCAGTAAGACCCCTGTTAACCGAAACCCGGGTTATCCGAAATGCCTCTGATTTCACAAATCCAAAAAAAAAAGTTACTTTTCTGCACGAAAATAATTGCGAAGGCGATAATATTTTTGAAACCATATCCTCACTTTTTTCTTTTAAGCCTCCCCAAGAAAATCAATGATTAATTTTAAAAACCTAATATTAAAATTAATGGGTAAACAATATTAATTACAATATTGTTTACCTGTGCCTGTCAGGTGCATTATGCCCGAGCTGCAAAGATGGCCATCTCCAAATACGAAATGTTCTGAGAAAAGGGGATTTTCTGTCACATCTAGTCAGAAGGAAATTTAAAAAATAAACTGTATGGCATTCGAAGCGTTTAGGCAATGTTTTCCAGCATGCAATTTCTGATGGTGAGATATTAAGAGGGTCAAATGGACTTTCAAAAAACGAATTTTTGAAAAGTGGAGATATCCACTTTGCAGCTACACGACCCATTCGATGTAATCAGGAAATTGATGTAATCCTGGAACTACAAGCAGAATCCAAGTGAATTTGGCAAATATTTACACGGGCGATTTTAGACTTTAAAATTTTATAAAGCAAACGAAGTAGTATATGATGTATTTAGCTTCATTTGAACTCGTGCAACTTTTTACACTTTCGGATATAAAAATATAATACTCCAAATGTTATCATGTTGCCATAGAATGGAATTGTAGGGATCGGAATAAAAACTAAGGTATTGTTTTTGTCAGCAGGCCTCATTTTAAGAGGCTCATCCTCCAATAGGTCTCCTGTAATTTCAGAATCGAAGGATCATCTAAAGCAGTGATGGCGAACCTTTTTGAGAAGTGGGTCATATTTTTCCTTATTCTCTTTAATGTAAGCCCGTGGATCACTAAGCCAATGGCGTCACTTGGAAAGGGGGAGGGGAAGAAAGGGTGTAGTGAAAAGGGTACCAATATTTTGGAAACACCGAAAATTTTTTAACAGAAAAATTGACAGTTGACCCTTTTTTTCTGACTTTTAAAATCCTCTAAAAGAATATACGTTTCCTTTTTGTTTTAATCCTTATACTCACATCGCCTAATGTCAAGTTCATACTTTCATGTCACTGGCATGAGTCATACACGGGTGCACTGATATTGTCGAAAATAAGTTAGCCAACGTCCACTTAAAATTTTTTATAGAAATTCGACATTAGATATTTAAACTTTAATTTTTTAGTCTTTTCGAATGTTTGTTATCTCTTTTATGATATAAAAAATGAGTTTATAAAAATCAAAGCGTAGGTCACTTAAAAAGCCTTCGTGGGTCAGTGTCTAACCCGCGGGTATACATAAAGATTTCACAGTCCTGCAAAAAGCACGCGGTTGAAAGTTGATGACAGTTACCAAGAGCACGTTTTAACATTTAAAAAACTTTATGCGTTACATTACATTCATAATTTTTAAAATTCCAAAATATATCAAAATACTTCATAGCATACAATATAGAATACACATTAAAAATTTCATCACATCAATTATAAAAGAACAAGCAAAATAAATTAAAACATGAAGAAATTCAGCTTACGATTCAATTATCAATTACCATTAACTTTTCCGTATAAATTTTTAAAAAAATTCCGCACACAACATTACGAAAACAACATTACAATAATACATTAATCAATAGGGTTCAATTTTTAAAATAATATTTAACATTTACGCAATATAAAAAAACAATTATAAATAAGTTAACACGTAAGAGAAAACTCTAACAAATATTTAACAATTTCAATAAATCCATTTCTTGCAAAGCCATTTGCAGTTAATTGCATTAAGCCCAATGTCCCAAAGTTAGTTGGAAAATACTTTTTTCTCGTATCTTTGTAAAGATAGCAACCAAAAATATAGTGGCTTACTGTTCCTTTATCCAAACCGCATCTACAATTGTCTTTTTTTTAAAGAATCTATTTTGATAAACTGGAAAACTTACGTGTCCTGTACACAGTTGGTTTAGGAAAAATTACCCATGCATCTCTTGAGGTCTATTTTGGGCATAAGTTCAAAACCTAGCTTCCAATGAGTTTCCCCATTTTTCTTGCCGATTTTGAGAAGCCACTTCCTTAAGCCTTTACTTAATCCATGACTTTGGGATACCTACATTGTAATCCACTTCATTTTTTTCAGTTGCTGTTTTAGCAAGAGAATCAGCTTTCTCATTTCCAAAAATTCCATTGACCCGCGGATAATAGGTTCGCCACCAGTGATCTAAAGAGTCAAACTATTATTCTAAAAATAATATAATTATTAAGAACAAAACTTATTTTAAAGGTCGTAATTAATATTATTTACAATAGATCAATATTTTTGTGTAATGGAATTAAACAATTTCAAAAACTGTTACTGAAGACAATTTTATAGTAAAAAGATAACTCTGCTACTGTACGTTTTGACAACAAAGCTAAGAAAAGAAACTACGGGGAATAAAAACAGTATGAAAACGTTGAGTTTTTAAAATAATGAATACAAATTCGGGTACCTAAGCTTATTCTACAAGAATTGCTTCATAGTCGACCAGGGACCTTCAAACTAATTTTTAAAAATCTTCATCTAATCAATTCGAAATTTTGCAGGCATTAGTAGGAGCACTATATAAGACAAAACACAAAATTTCACTG
The DNA here is from genome assembly GCA_013235015.1 of Araneus ventricosus. Classification (NCBI taxonomy): domain Eukaryota; kingdom Metazoa; phylum Arthropoda; class Arachnida; order Araneae; family Araneidae; genus Araneus; species Araneus ventricosus. Next base: position 117,532 of record BGPR01002900.1, read on the forward strand.
CAATATTTTTATTTATTTCTGAGTTACGGGTGTAAATGTAATTTTTCAATAACAATTAATGTCCTTTATGATAAATGCTCTAGGTGCTTCAGTTTTTGTTCAAATTTCGCGACATTTTATATAATTGTAAAGACATATATGAAGAAGAATTTTTGACATTCATATAGAAGTTATTTTGTTTTTAAACTATAAATGTTTTCTTTCATATCAAATATTGGGCATATTTTGTTCCAAAATTAATAGTTTCTAGTTGTTATGTGTATTCATTTTGAAATTCTTTTCTGAAACATAAAAATTAACCCCAATTTTCGTTTGGGAAGGGTAAGAGTAACTAATAAAAAAAATATAGTGATTTCGAGTAATTTTGGAGAGCATGAAATATTTATCATAACGGCCATTAATTGTTATTAACAATTACATTTATACCCATAACTCAGAAATAAATATATAAAATATTATGAATAACACTATTTTATAGTGTTATTCACAATATTAATATAATATACTTACTTTTATTAGTCAAAAATTTTAAAAAATGATTTTGAAATTCCAGGGTCAATTAGTCAAAAATTAAAAAAAAAAATATTTTGAAAGTCCTTGGTCGCCTTAAATAATGCACAATTAATTCTCTCTTTCTCTTTATCTTAAAGAAATAAACATTAATGTCACCGTACAATAATTTTTTAATATCAATTGAGCGAACAGTTCCTAAAAATAAAAATATTCTAGCTTTGAAATTTTCTTTTCAATTTTTCTAACATCTGATAAAACCTGATTCATTTATTTCGACAAGAAAATCCCACCCTTAATTAACATTTAATTCATGACATTACCAAAATCAGACATCCGACATCACCTTCAACGATTCCAGAACAGAATCCATTACCAAACTAAGCCTATTTTCTTGAAACTGGTCCGATTCTTATCCACCGTAAAAAAAGGAAAATGTATGTTATTTAATAGCTGGAGTGTAAGATACAGACAGGGAATGGATAGATAGAACAAAAGAATCCAAGAGGAATCGGATGAACTTTTTGAAAAATGAGCCATTTCGTGATTGTGTACTTCCCAAAATAGAATCCCGTGTCTGGGTGTGTCATTCAAACTGTCTTCTGTGTGCCACAAACCCACCTTCCATTCAGAAGAGATGGAAACGGATTGCATGATCGAAGGACATCCCCCGACCTTCAAATATTCTCTTATCCTATTCATTTAATATGTGAGCGATGGTATGCCATTCATGGAAGGCGAGATTGACATTGCCCGTTATTTACAGATGGAGTGAAGTGTCTATGTTTCGTTTCTGTAGTCTATTTTTTGTAAGTTTGGGGGAAATGAAGTTCTAGACATGTATTGTTTCGCTAGAAGCGATATGCTAATATCATTTCTTTGATGGAGAGTTGAAGTTTGTTTCAAGTCGAATGATAAGTGTTTCTGAGGCCTTTCAATATTTGCTGTCTAAAAATTTCCCGTATATTGAATTTATGTGATAAGTTTTGATAATACTAAAAACGTTGGCTTCTGAATTTTTTTTTTGAAATTCTTTTCTTTGTTGGAATAAAAATAAGTAAATAAAGCTTTAAAAAATGATGTGTTAAGGAAATTAAAATAGAAATAGCTCATTTTGTAAAATAAGGAAATGTTTTAAATCTAGATTACTTTCTGAAGTATTTTTAGTATTTTACTTGGAAAAGTTGAAGAATCCGGAAATTAAGACATTATTAGAATTTAAAAGACATTTTTTTATTTCTTTACCCCACATGGGATTGCGACCCTCTGCCGAAGATGATCTGATATATATTGCGTTTCAACCTGTTTTAAATGAAAATATTGGTTTTAATTTAATGCTCTAACGCTTCTCTTTCACTACCGCTTCAGCAATGTTCAAGATCGCAAATTCGACCCCTGCACGCCAAAACCGACCGTCAAAAGGTTAGAATTGACCTAGAATGGGCGGAAGGTAGGTTGAATATCCAACCTGTTCCATCAATCCATTTGCATTGCCATGCCATAAATTTGTTTGGAATAGGTAAGTGTGTGTGGAAGGGGGATTTGGGATGCGTGATAGGGATGGGAAAAATTTACCGGTTTTAACCGAAAACCGGTTGTTCGTTTCGGTTAACCAGTTTTTATAGGCTATTTTTTGCCCCAGTTATAACCGGTTATTTTTTTTAAAAATCCAATAACCGGATAAAAAAACCAGATCGGAAGATAGGCTCGACTTTAGATCAGATTAGACTAAAATTTACCAAGATCTTCTTCTTCTTCTTAGACCAATCAACGACAACCGCTTCCTCGCACCGTCTGTTGGTTGGCGGATTACTGAAAGAGTCTTTATGAACAGATAAATATTGGCCAAAGATTTATTTTCTGTAAAAACAATATTAATAAAAAAAATTTGTCTACAAACAGCGTTTGCTTTCCATTAAAAAAAGCCGGAAACCAGTTATTTTGAGCGGTTATAACCGCCAGGTTAAACCGGAAGTGAAAAAACCTGAATAAACAAAAACCGGTTATTTCGGCAATAACCGCCATCCCTAATGCGTGGTTCACCGAGGAATAGGGAGAAAATGGAATCGGAAATCAGAGTGACTGGTAGTGAATGAATTTGAGTGTGTCGGTCGTGAATGACTTGCTTAAATGGATGGGCTTAAAAATAGAATGAAACGGAGTGTCAATACGCCATTTGTGCGGCGTGGAGTGGTCGTAAATGATTGGCTTAAAACTCTTCCATTATGTCCAGAAGAATTTCTATTAACCGGTTGTAGAGTCTGTGAGGTAGAGGATTTAGGCCTCGAATTCCGTTTCCACAGCACCGCCTCATTGCTTTTAGGTCCTGCAATTGCGAAATTTCTGTTCCATGTCTAATTCGAGAGAAAACAATAAATTTGTTTTATTAATGTCTTCCATTAACATTCATTAGGATTTTTAGTACAGATAACAGTAACTATTATTCATTTGCTAAGAAAATATTTACTATTATCATTGATTGCTTTACGAGATCTATTACTTTTAACTTCAAAGTGAATGCCAACTACGAAGAAAGTAAGTCTGATCATTTCAAAAACTTCTGTTTGGAATCTAGACAATAACTTACTGGTTACTGCAACATCCTTGAAAGATTAAATTATCCTTTCAAAGGAGCTTCCAAATTTTACCGTGCAGAAAATGTGCCTTCTTTTCTGAGGCCATAAATTGATAGCGAAATGCTTTTAGAGAAACTGAGGCCGAATTTCTTACTGACGTGGCGTGAAAAAATAGCAAACGTAACATTCAATACACGTTGAAAACACATTATATTAAAATAGCAGGAAAGAAAATTTCTTTTGAAATTAACTATAGAGGAAACCTAGCACACTATCTATAACCATATAAATAGAAATAAATCGCTATATCTTTGCTTGGTACAATCCTCCTCCTCATCATCATTTACTAAAATGTCGAGCGATATAAGTATCAGAATAGAAACTGGTATTAAGATTGGCGCATTTAGAATTTCCTCAAGTATTGACAGAAAGCCGACTTGAATAATAAACAACCAAGAATTAGATTAAGAGGCGATTTTATTCAGTTTTTAGTGCTTCTTTAAGGAATTTATATTCGCAATGAGAAATCCATTTCTTTTTTATCTTTTTCCCCCTAAATATTAATATTTTTTAAAAGCAACATTTTTTTAAATATGTTTTTATAAATTGCAAGATGTACGCTGTTGAACGTCTATCATTAAATATTTCGAAATTTAATTTTTTGAAGGCTACCAATGATAATTATATTTATATTTTGAAGATTCGATTTCTTGTTTCAATGGAATTAGAAGTCTGTTTAACCACGGACATAAAAAAGAAATTAATATATAGAGAGCCATACTTGAGATGCCATAATAATAATAATTGTGAGAATAATGTGATATTTCTAAAAATAAAAAATGTAAATGTTTGTAGAATTATTAATTCCAACATAATTATTAGAATATTTTAAGAAAAGAAATTAATTAGATAAAATCAAATCGTTTGGCCTCAAAAGAAATTATTAAAAAAAATGGTTTGGGATCAATTTTTTTCTAAGTTTATAAAAACAGAGTGGCAACGCCATATTTGCCTTTAGCTAACGTTGCCTAGCAGCGGGGATGAAGAAATGTTTTTTGAAGAGGAATCCAATGCAAATGAATGTAGTGTGTGTAAGTGTTTGTGTAAAATGTCTGTGTTGTGGATATCGTCAAATAAAATATCTTATTTTTGTAAAGAAGGCTCACGATTCTTCATGCAGTACTGTAAATAAAGTACAATGAACATGATTGATATGGAATCTTCTTAACAAGAATTGATATTCTTTATACCATTTTTTATCAACAGAAACAAGTTTTCTATGCAGTAGTGGAATGGATTTCACTTGAATTTTAGAAAATGTAGCTATATTTTTCTGTGAAGGCTTGAAATGGAAATAATATTTATGTTCCACACATGATACTCTCATTTTTAAAAGTGATAACGAGGTTCATTCAGTGATAGATCTGAAAAATAGTAAGCTTGGATATACGGAGCATGTTTTGATCATCAGTCGGTTTATAATTAAGCATCGATGATATTAACTTTGCCAGAACGAGCATTTCTCTAAAGCCAAAAGGCTGAGCAGCTCGTTCTTCTGGGAATTGAATACTTACTGGAGAAGCTCATGAGAACCTAAATAAAATGCATATTCTTATTAATAACTCATTTTTATGTAGTGTAAAGATTTAATATGCCCTGTTTAATATTTATTACTGAAAGTTAACTACCAGTGAGGTTTACAGTATAAGTTTTGATAAACGTCGGAAGCATTTATCATTTAAAATTGCGAGACAGTCTCAACAAACCACTCATGCAACCGTCCATCAAACAAAATATATTTGATTCCTTTCTTCCGATAAATACATCTCTACTACTTCATTTACTTAAACTCGGAAAAGTTAGACAACTGAATCGAGACATAAACACGTCACTTCATTTATAAGTGAAGGGTTCTGCCAATCTCCCACACCGTGAATGACATATCACTGCTCTTATGTTAAATGGATAAGATAAAGGAACATTTGAAGGTTGGAAAAATCTTCTATTATGCATCCGTTGGTATTTCGTCTGGGGACGGAAGCGGCTCTGTAGCTCACAGGAACGATTTGAATAAAGCACCCAGGCACGGGGTTCTATTTTGGGATGCACATAATCATGAGATTATTCATTTTTCAGAAATCAATTGGGTTGCTCATAGATTCTTTTATTCTAACTATCCCCATCTCTCTTTGTATTTCATGCTCCAACAATTTCTCCCCCTTCAACTTTATTTCTTGACATGAATAATAGAAGGGCCTAAAAAATTGGTATGTTTTGTTAATGGATTTTGTCCATTGTCATTCATAGAAGAACATGTCGGTTTGTTGTTTCTGATAATATCTGGAAAAAAACGTTAATTTTGCGCGGGAATTATCTTGTCATACAATGTAGGATTAGCGGTTACTAGTTAAAACATTTGATGCTGTTGGTGGGGGAAATGTTGAATCGGGTGGATAATACCGTAATTTATAATTAATATTAATGTGAAATTTTAAATTTTTGAAACCGCTGCTCGGGAACCAAATTTTTCATGTGCTCATCCGTATCCTTTTCTATAAATATTTTCACTAACTTTCCCCAACAAACATAAATTTCCTTGGAATCCCTTCTTGTTGAATTTAACCTTTCAAATATTGCCTGAAAATAAATTTTTAAAAGGTTCAGTTGATTCTAGAAGCAGAGGCAATTCTATTTTTTCGTCTTTCCACTATATTGAACACATATGCCGGGTGACTAAGCTCCTTTTTCGCCTAGCTAATTGGACAATTACTAGATCCTACACTCACATTGCTTTCAGTTATAAGCACTCAAATTCCATTACGTAACATAAGAGGGTTTATATTTTCTCCCAGTCTGTCATCTTCTTTCAGCCTGAACTCATATATTGTGTTGCTCTACAATTTCTCGCTGTCTTCGAACAGCTTCCATATCAGCTTTCGATTCTACCCCATTAGCACAAGATATTTCACTATATCTCCACGATGTTGCCACGATATTCTGAATGCCACAGATATCGTATGGATATTGTAGGGCATCTTGTGCTAATTGGGTAGTCTGCGTTCTCTTTCTTCTACAATTTCAACAATGCGTCTTTGTCTTGCATTCCTTTTAACAATTGCTTGCAGCCTAACTTTCATCTCTTGGGCAGTTTCATCTCTTTGACATACCTTCCTTTTATAATCTGTCCGATTACTTCTGTTTTGTTCTTCCATTTCGGATACTTTGGATTGTATGCTTTTCGCAGAAGGTTTGCCAATGATAGCCCGGTTCATTGGAGGCATGATACAAAATCCCCCCCCCACACACACACACCTGCTTATTGTTGGCGATGAACGTACTGTGATGCCAATTCGTCAAAATAATAGTAGAACAAAGGTTGTGCGTTTTCTTTATTTCTTTCATGTACTCGATAAATATAGAATCAGTACCTAATAATAAGCAAATCGGGTAATAGAGAGAGAACCATTGTGATAGCGAATTGAAGAAAAAAGGGAATTTAGGGGAAATTCTCAAGTATTTAACATTCATATTTGAATAATCTCGTAAAATTTTGGAAGTTATTTTTCTCAATCTTCAATTAAAATAGCTAGTTACACAAGAAATAGATAACTTAAAAGATATCAGGAATCTTTGGATTTTACTGTACTTATGCATTTCTAGTTTTAGCATAATGTAGTTTTCATACTGTATAAAAATACTAGTTTTCTTTTATGTCAGATTAAATCTGATCATGTTTATTTAGCTAGTGTTAGCTTTTGATTTGGACATGCGTGACGTATGAAAGGTATTAATTTGCTTTGAATCTCTTATAATTGGAGAAATCAAGATGCTTGAAAAAAAAGGAAGTATTTGTTTCTGAATTAACCTTTTCTGAAATAAATGTTGGAATAAGAAAAATAAATGAACTATATAGTATGATTTTAAAGTGTTTTAATGCACATAGTTTTGTAATCGATGTGTTTTATATTTATTGTCGAATTTTTGAAAAATAGAAGAAATATACTTTAATCTGGATTAGTTCTTAAATTGGAAAATGATGAGTATACTCTTTTAGTTTTAAAATGATAATAAAAATTGATACATTAAAGGAATATATTAATTGGAGCATACTATTCGAATAATAGTGACTTTACTATAATTAATATAACTTGTAACATTGCATCATTTGTGCCTATCCACAGTTTCGGAAATTCTTACTCAGCGTTTTTCTGTTTATTTCAACAGTAAAGTTCATACAGCAGTTTTAAAGTAGATAAGCAAAAATATTTCAATTATATCTATGTCTCATAATCTATGTGTTATTCATAAACTATTTTAAATGATTTCAATTGCCTTTAAATAAAAGTATTAAACGATTTTGTTTACAGAAATATTAGTTGAAGTTTTTTCCAAAAGCCAAATGGCCATTCGCCAAACAAATTTCCATTGTTTCAACACTTTTCCTTATGTATTAATTCCATCTGTCAAAATCTTCCAAATATCTCAAATCATATTGCTCCTTGATTTAGACATTCTGACAAATGGTGCATTTCATAAACATTTGGAAAAAGTTAAAACTCTTTTTCATTTTGAATTGTTTATCATTTTGGTGAATAATATGCTATTCCTTGGCAAAGTTTCAGCTGCATAGAACACTTAAAATAATGTGGCGATATATTTTTACAACCAACATCGCGTACGCTTGTCTTAGGCATATATATCTGCCAACCATTTTTGTATTTTTGTAGAACGGACCGAAGAAAATAGCTTTTAGAATAAAAGAATAAAATAGATGAAACAAAAACTTGCTGACTTTTTTGTATTTTTATCGTTAAGCTTTATTTAGCATTCTGATATTTCAAACGTAGGAACTTAAAACGAAAACACATAATTAATTACCCCTTTGCCCTCGTATTAAGTTTATACATAGGTGCCATGCTGGTCGGAATTAATTTTCGTTTAACGAATAGTAATACATAATATGCAAGATTATGACGCAAAACAAAATTTATTAATTCATTTTTACACTTTAGATATATGTAACACAATAATATGTTTTAATTTTATTTAAAAATTATATTTTATAGTTTTTCATCGTGTGTTATCGTTCAAAGCAGTCTCCAATATGAAGCCCTGGTTTTGGAGAATATGTGTCGCAAAAATAATTAGTTTGGCACCTTCCGCCCTCAATATGCTACTTTCAATTTCACGGTATACTTCTTTACGTAACTTTTAAGAAGTACATAACTTTTAATTCTAGTACGTAACTTCTTACGTAACTTTTAATATTTTAAGAAGCCAAAAAGCGTAATTAACGCAATTTGTAAAATATTATTTCAAATTCCATGTATCTGCGAAGCTTGTATACGTAGTATAATCTTCATAACTGACTGACCATAACTGATCAGTATGGTTCTTTGGTGTGGTGGTTGAGAGCAGATATACGAACGGTGAAAACGCTTTGGTGGCTGAGAGCAGACATACGACTGGAAAGGTTTAAAAAAACTTTGGTGGCTGAATTACATATACGACTGGAACGGTAAAAAAAGCTTTGTTGGCTGAGAGCAGACATAGATCCCAAAGGGTTAATTATTCAAGCAGATAATTCAGCAAAATTGCATCGAAGAATAAATTTAAAAAAAAATGCAAAATGCTTAAATAAAATATTTTAAGTGTTTTCGATTGTCCTTATCATATTATTTTTTAATATTTTTTCACTCATGATCACTTACAGGCCCACAAAAAGAATCTGCAACCCATCTATGCACGAGAAATTTTTTTGGTTACCCAAAAGAATACCCATACTTAGTAAAAAATAAGCCTTTCAATTGAATACTAAGCAAAAGCAATTTTGAAAAATTAAATTTATTTATATTATATACAATCTTTTTATAATTTGCTCCAAAACTGTTAATGCTTAAAAATGTTACTGCATTCAGTGTTTAAAATATATGTTTTTCTTGGTGGTTCGGGTGCTATGGTTTGATGTAGAGTCTTTTCAAACCGATGATAGAGTGCTACAACGTCGGGATAATAGTTTTCATCATTACTCCCCATTTTTGAACGCCCTTGCTACATAGCTGTTGTTTATTGCATCAACTCCAGTAGAGTTGGGGAATAACAGTTGTTTGGAGGAAAAACACAATTGACTATTGATATAATAGGTACAGCCGAAAATGCGAAAACAATTCAGCTCAATATTGGTTCACTTTTTAGATTGACATAATTTGAAAAGGTGGAGAATAAGCTGCTAGTTCAGCTCTCATGGTGTAATCTCGAGTCCTATTTATCCAAGGTTTTACACAATTTGATTATTTCCAGAAACTTTTTGGCTCAATTTAGACAGTTCACGGAAAGTTATTTCGAAGAATGTTTTGCAATGTTGATTCTTACAGTATATTTATTGGAAGATTTTGCGTATTCATAAAACTGGATGTTTTATAATCTAAAGCATAAATTTATTCTTTAGTGTAAAAGTATTTCATAAATGCAAGCAGCAATAATTCAAAAGTTAGACATCAATATTTCTTTTAAATTCAAATTGTATAGGATTACTGTTCTATTTCTACCATTATTAATATCCCGTCCTTTAAAATACACTTTGTATAAATTTTTCAAACAATTTCTGTCTGAATATCCAAATTTCTTACTGAGTACAACTGTTTGAACCACATTTTAATGAGAAAACACAGCTGTGATGAGCAATAAGCAACCTGTAATTTCCCTAGCTATTCATCCTTCTGGATTGCATAATTAAAGATGTCTACTCAATTTACGGTGAGGAACCCCCAGGTATCCAGATTTCTCACTTGACATAATTACATTAATTTCAGATGGTACGCAATGATTTCTTATATTATATGGGAAATGTAGATGATTTTTTTTATCTATCCTTTCACGTTGATAGTTTTATAATTTTTGGTTTCATAATTTTCGGTTAATCGAAAAACAGAGCTAATTCTAATATTTTTGAATGATTCGAAACAAGAAAAATATTTCTTGACATGAAATTACTAACGTTACCGAAAATAAGTTTTTAGTATTAGATAAATATTCGTTTATTTAACTGTTTATAAATGTTGTCGGAAAACACTGATTGAAAATTATTTTCTTTGTTACTTTGATATTAACGATGCTATGAAAAATAATAATTAGAATAAAGTAAAATTCCGAACTCGAATAAATATTTCAAGGCAAAATTAATAAATATTTTAATTTCCTTACATTTTTTTGTTTTTGTTCTTTGACTATGGTGATTCTGGCCATGGCAAAAGTATGATTTATTACGACATCAGTAAGATTAAAAATTTTAAACAGCTGACCATTTTTGAAATATATTTTATATTTAAAAAATCTCTAAATTCAGATAAACGTACAACAATGGTGAATAACATTAGTTGGCTCTTTTTTAGCAATGCTTGGCACAAAACGAGCTTCTTGATACATTAAAAAAGTGTCATACTGCTTATAAAACTTTTTTGGAAGAAAAGCCAAGTGGTACATAGTAGCAATATAAAAGATCTCACAATAGCTTGTAACAGCAAAAAATGAAAGACATCTCGTAATTAAAAGAATGAACTGAATGACAGCTTTCTGAAAGAAGATTTTAGGAAATCAATATTGGTTTCGGAGTTCAAAGATAACTTATTGAAAATTGCATAGATGAAGAGCTAAGTAAGTAATAAATTCAATAAAAAATTATCTAGAATAAACATATGAAATCTATCTATACTGAGTTATAGAAAAATTAAATAATTAATTTGCAAATATTCTGAACATTAATTTGTACTCAATCAGAAATAAAAAAATTGTTGACCACATATTGAACAAAATATTAACTAAAACGAAAATTGAATGAAGTGTATTTCCAACCAGTATCTGTGTATTCGGACAAAATTACCAACCTAAACGGTAATAACAGGCTTTAAAAATGGAGTTCAGTAAAACGATCAAATTAGAATTTGTAGATTTTCCATCCATTATCTATCCCTAGTCTTTTATATAACCTTCATATTAAGTTGGTTTTTAAAACCCGGAAAACTTGCATCCTCTTTCTTAAGCTCAAGCATTATGATCAAACTATTCTAAGCAAAGAAAAGTCCTAAGCAATCATATATTAAGTATTGTTGCAAGTAAAAAATAAGACCATGCAATAAAAACAAAAATAAAATTATACTTACTGTTCAGCAACGGATTCCGAGACTACAGCTTTTGGACGATTTTACACCCGAAAGAGGTGTCAGGCAATAAGTCACATGAGCGCATTTCCGGAGTTCTTTGTTAGATCATGCTCATTAAAATTTAAACACAACCCTTCCATTTTTCCTTTCCCCCCCTATTTTGATGAAAATAACTCCACCCGGTGCATGCGGAAAAGCACAGAGGGTTTCCGAATTCTTTACCAAACAATATATTAATATAGATTCATATTTGATTATTTCAAAATATTTAAATGATGATTATGATTCAAATTTAATTTAAAAAATTACTGTATTCAGGTTTTGATTAATTTAGAACAATGACAATTTACGACATCTATTTTTCAAGGAAATGAAGTAATAGGAATTTTTTATACACTAAAAGTAAATGTTTATTAACGAAATACTGTCGTTCCTATTTAATTCTTCATTGATGTCGTTGCTCTTAATATGATATATTCTATTAATTAAGACAAGAAAAATACAACTATCTTTTCAGATAAATGTTCATTTATTAGTTTAAATAAGTAAAAATTGCCAATAAATTGTGTTGCCATTTCCAAAATTGTCTTCTGCGTTGTTCTGAATGCTAAATATCGTCGCTTAACAAGCAACACCACCTATCTCAATTATTTGAAATTTCAAAGAGAGTTGAACATAAGACCACATATTCATACTAAATGTGAAACTTATTCAGGAATATTCGTTATCAGTTGCGAAAAGTTAATTTTTTTCTTCCCCTTTGAAATTCAAAAAATTGGAATGGGCGGTGTTGCTTGTTAAGTGACGATATGCACTTTTTAGGATACGAATTAAAGCTTAGTATGCGAGTTATGTTTAAATAAATGTTCATGCATTTCAAAATTTACTTAAACATAATTCTTATTAAATAAAGGAAAATAAAAACAAAACATTAGGCGGAGATTCAAAAACATGACCTTTGTCAAAATCGGAAAAGTGATATCCAACAGTTTTATTCATATAACACAACTGTTGTTGAATTGAAATTGTTGTTGTTATATAACAACAACAATTTCTTATTCTTTGCGATAGTGGAATCTATTTTCTTTATTTAATCCTAACTTGAAAAATAACAACAGCGAACCGAATTTCGCTTAGTAAGTAGCATTTTTTTTCTTATTATTTTTGTCCGTAGAGAAAATGAATACCTAAAACGTAAAGAAGAAACTTTATGTTATGAAAACTAACGATGTTAGGTGACAAAAGATATTATATACTCCCTGTTTCAGAGAGAATTATAAAGAAACAAGATAAAATTTAAACCCGTGGTACATTTCGACTGCATTATCATCATTACTCATTGTAAAATGAACTCAGCACGTTAACTATGTCACGAAAATAAACCAATGGAATCCTTCGATATCACTTATGCGGCGCCAGAGAAATAAGAATGCAAATGACTAAACAGCGAAAAGACCTTAATTTAGCAAAAAAATGTAGAAAAAGATGAGATTAAACAGAATGCATTAACTCGAATACCTTCTGCTGGTTCTTGGGAATTCACAATAGTCATAAATGAAGTCAGTATCATTATTATGGTTTAAGGATCATGAATTCAGGAATCATGAATGGTATTGACGCTTCGTTTTTTTTAATAACATCTTAATGAAGTTTTTGGGTTGAAATTTTGCCAAAATACTGGAATAAATATCTACTTAAAGTGATAGAAGAAAGCTGGTTTATGACTTTTATAAGCCCAGATTTATTTAATGGTTTGCATTTGAGCAAATTAATTAAAACGTTAAAATCCACCAGCGGTTCAATGTTTTTAAATCTATCCGTTAATTAAACACGATAAACTACAGAATATCTTTTTAATATACAGGGTGTCCGAGAAAGTTCTTTATTATTCTAAACATTAATAATAAAAATACGAAAAAATGAAATGCAATGTAGTGTGAGGCAAAAGAATGAAGAAACCTAATAGTGTTGTTACAGAACCTTCCCATTTAGCTCTACATGAGTTCATTCCACGTGTCTGGAAAGTTTCATTGCCATATTGTTAGAAAAGGAGAGTCTGAAAATCCTAACATGTCAGTTGAACATGAACGAGATAGCCCCAGACTTAATTCTTGCAGTGGTCTTGTACACGACGTTGCAATCGGGGCCCATTCTTTTTTGTTGAGGGACAATTAACGCTGATGTGTACCAATATCTTCTTGAGTCGCACGTTATTCCACAATTGGAGCATTTACGGCCAAATGTTTCATTTCAGCAGGACGGTGCTCCATCTCATTAGGTACGTACTCTACGTGAATTAGTTGATGGAGTGTTTCCCGAACGATGGATGTGGTGAACCAATACATAAAGTTTTCAATCGCTTGACATAGTTCCACAGGGTTTCTTTTTGTGGGTTATGTGAAAGGCATAGGTTATCAAACACCTGTTTCTAATATTTTCATTTTAAAAGAAAGGATACAATTTACAATCCTCACTGTTACATCGCAAATGTTAAAAAACGCATTTGGCGGGAAATAGAGGGCAGACTGGGTTTTATTCGTGCTACTAAAGGAGTTCACATAGAACTGCACTGAAGGTACTGTGATAAAAATTGTTAGATTTCCCCATTCTTTTCACCTTTTTGTATTTTTGTTATAAATTTTTAGAATAATAAAGACCGTTCTTTGACTGCCTATACTATAACCAAATAATGATGCAAAGTACTTTTTCAATAACATCTTTTAAAAAATCTTAAATTTAAAAACATTTGATTTGGGCGAGTCTTTTTTTGCTTACAAACAGCTATCAAACTCGACACATATAATTGATGTCCTGCACAATGCCAGGTTAGATAAAATGTTCAGGTCCTTTAGTAACCTATTTGAAGAAATTAATGAGCATGGAATCATTATCTTGCTAACTAACCTGACTTGAAGATTACTTCAAAATCATATTTTGATGTTTTGATCAATGCAGTGTTCGATAAATCATTAAAAGTACTTTAAAATATTTAGAATATTGTTTTAATGAATTTTTGACCACAATAGAATTGCATTTGAGCATTTTTCTTGAGTTAGAATTCTATTCTATGAATTAAATTACTTACGTTTTAAATCCATAAGCTTTCAATTTTCAATCCACAGGCAGTGTAAATAACTCGTTATTCTGTTTTAACTATATTTTTTTTATAAAATTAAACAGCAAGCAAATATGCAAAAAGAAAAAAATCCAACAGAATTTGATACTTAATGGCACAAGAATTATTGTAGAGTTTAAAGTGAAACTAGAGTCACGAAAAGGACTTTTAGTAATTGCTTATACTGAAAGGTTTTTGCATAGAAAATTATATCACCCAAACAGAGTAGTGAGATATCGATTGAAAATTGTTTATTTCAAGCCAGCTAGTGAATACTTTACAATAATTTTTGTCACAAATATTCTACCGGTACGAAATCATCCAGAAAATATTGGGAGAAAGTTTGAAAAGTTCAGTGACTGCATATCGTTCTTCTCGTCTGGTTATAGTTAGAAATGACAATGACCATTCCTAGTAGGTCTCGTTCAGAAACGGGACATTTATCTTATAAATAAATAAACATTCAAACTTAATGTTTAATAATCTATATGTTTAAAATAATCAACAAAACCAAAGAACAAATCCCCTAGTCCCAAACATCGGACATATTTCGACACTTTTTATTTTATATGAAAGCTCGTGACTCCTAGATATTTCATCAATGGTCGCCTTTCCTTACTACTCTTAATTTTTGAGATAAATCTCAAAAGACTACTTAACTGTACATTATGCATGGGGAAAATCCTTGAAAAAGTTCTCCAGCTCAAACCGCTGCACACATTTCGTCAATTTTTATTTTAAATGAAAGTGTCGTCATTTTTTTTAAATTTTAAATACATAATCAGTGGTTATTTGCCTTCCATCTCCGAGACATATCGCAAAAAAAACTTTGGTGGAGTCCCCCAACTTCAACAACCGGGCCGATCTCAGCAATTTATTTCGACACTTTCCAAGTATAGCTAAGCTCCATTAATATCACGGGCGAACATCTGGTAGCCAAAGGGGGCTAGTGATTGTAATTGAAATTAGTGAGCTAAATTGAAAGGCGCGACTGGGTAATGGGTGGCAACCACTGTTAATTTACACACTTTTATTTAAGACATTCACTGCAGACTTTCTCAATAAACTTTGTGTGTTAATTGTTGGTGCTTTAATTTTATATTTTCTCTCCTTTCTGTAATTCTACTTTACGCTGAGAGGCTTTTGTATAACCGTAAACCTTATCTGGTCTTTTCTCTCCCGGTGGATTAATAATAATAATAAAGGGAGTAACTATCTTTCTTATGAAAGTAGTAGGAATGGAAAATGACAGAAATTCAAGTGCCATCCTTGTCTGCAAAAACGCTTCATGCTATGTCGAGCAACAGGTCACCTCTTGGCCATGCACAGATTGCAAGATTTTAGATTGTAAGATTTATTTCACGAGATCGCATCATTGTTGCTCATGAAATCGCTTCATTCTTTAAATAATAATGTGCTCGATTTATGTCAGTCATCTTCCATTTTTTCTTGATCAACGAAAATTTAGATATCTTCGCTCTCAAATGTACTTTTCATTACAAAATTTTCTCATTTTCTGGTGTTGGATTTCCGATTAAACAGGGGTAAGTTTGTTTTGTACTTTCCAAGTATATTAAAGATCGAAACTCAATTTACTCCAAATTGTATTTGAAGCTACTAAAGATGCTTCCACTTCTAGTAATTGCTTAAAAACATCTCAAAACTGTTTATTACTGCTACAGACAGATAAATAAAGTTTATTGGCCGTCTCTAAAGACAAATTAATACAGAAAAATCAGCATACTCATAGCAATCAGTATTCTTTATTGCATCTTTTTTCTTTTCATTACAAGTGTTCATTTAAAAACAACGGTAATATTCGAACAGATTAGTAAGGAAGTAGAACAAAGAAGACACCTTTCCAGACGCTTCTCATTCCACTGTAACATGGACGAAGATATGAAACAGGCAAGAAAAAAAGTGTGTGTGTGTGTGTGTGAAAGAGAGAGAGAGAGAGATGAGACTAATAAAGAAAAGTAGAAACTCCATTCCATTTTTGAGACAAAAAATATATCACCTCACTCGATGCTCGTTCAACCGTGTATCTCATTTACATAAAACGGAATGGCAATGCAACAGTCGTCCAATAAGCGAAGGAGTTGAGAAAAAAAGATATTCCCGTTATTACTTAGTTTTTCAACTTTCCGTCTCCAACTTCGTTCTTCGTATTCGTTTCCTTTGATTTATGCCCCCTATTCGAACGTTTTACGGCAAAGCACAAAGGTCAAAGGTAATACGAGTCCCGGATAGGGAAAAATTTTTGCCGCGGATATCTTTTTTTTCTCTTTTCTTTAAAGCTGATTCAACATATTTCTAAATTTAGAAACGTTTGAAATCTTGAGGAGATTGATATTGCTCTCGTTGATATTTTAGTGTTTAACGGAGTCTGCTGGCAGGCGAATAAAAAAACGTTCCAATTTTTCAACTAGGATGAAGTGAGTACGGTTACAGGGAAAAGATTGCGATTGTTCGCTTTTTATTTTGCTCCTGGCTTAAATCAAACGAAAAAAAAAGCGTTTGTAATTTAAGCTAATTGATACAAAAAGTTATTACTCTCGTCTTTTATATATGTTTAATTTTTTGTGTGTGAGCTAGGTAATTTCTGAAGTTTGTTTCGATCGAAAGAGGCTCCTCTGAAGGTAATTTGGTATAAATCGTGTAAATTTCATTTCGTTATTTTGGAATATAAATAATATTTGAAGAACTGTTAATGGGGAAATTTGAGCTGAATTTTCTGTAAGCATATGTAAGAGTCAGGAACACAGAATTGTATAAAAAAATAATAAATATGCAGATAGTTGATTTTTTTTCTTCACGTTTCAAATAAAGAAAAATTTAAACATAGTAAAGAGCATTTACATTTGGTCATTACTGCAAAATTTGCAAAAAATAACACTGAGGTCCAAGGAAATAAAATACATTTTCTCTTCCTTTTACGTTATTGATTTGGAAGGAATTATACTGTGAAGTATTTGTTATGGGAAAAATAAAAGCGATATCATCTCGTCTTTTTACTACAAAAAGGCGAGAGAGTCAATTCAAAATTTCACTTGTTTAAAAATTAAATAACGGTGTAAATTTAAAAATGATGTTGAAAATTATTCAGATTATTATAAAACATATTATAAGAAATTAAATGAAATTTGTGACCTATGAGGTTTGTAATTTTGAGCAACCAGCCTATCAACTAAATCATTATAAACAAATAATGTAGTTTGCTTATATCCATTTGGCATTCTGAAGAAGTATTCCGATAAATTTTTTAGAGCATTAACTACCATTTTTTTTTAATTTTTCGTTTACTTATTTAACCGTTATTTTGGATAGAAATAGTAATTCTTTATTATTATAAATTAAATAAAATTCGTAGTCCTAAATTGCAACTGGCAATATTTTGAATATCGAAAATAAAAAACTTAAACTTCTTAGCATATTTACCTCGGAAAGCAATTACTTTAACAGATGTGAAAAATGTTTATATTTAAATGACAAGTATCAAGTACCTTAGGGATACTTGACTCCACATGCAAAGTGTACTTAAATACTTTCGTTTACTATTTTCTTCTTACAGAGTCTACTTAGATGTGCGCGAAATTCAGATATTAGAGTAAGAGTATAAAGACAGTTATCAAGTACCTCAGGGATACTTGACACTACATGCAAAGCGTACTTAAATACTTTCGTGTACTATTTTCTACTTGCAAACTGTACTTAATAATTTAGATATGAGCGAAATTCAGATATTAGGTTAAAAGTACTTAATTGAAAGAGTTTTAAATATCAAAAATATCGATGAATTTTATATCAAAAAATAATATTACATTTATAAAACGCAATTGCTATTAATAAAATCCTTGATAATAATTAAATTAGACCACTCATTAAATTAAATCTATTTAATAAATTAAATTACATTAGTTCAAAATTAAATACACAAATAAAATATTGAATCAATTAAATGAAAAAACTATTGCAATGGAACTGGGAGCCTAAGCAACGTAACTAGCGTATCGAAGAATTGCCGGTTTGTGGAAAATTAGAATAGAACATAATAGCACGAAAATGAAAAGAAAGGATTTAAAAAATGTTCTACAAAGCAAGAAATTGGAAAAACTAAATAGACTTACTCGGTTTTAGTCTTATACTCTGTTCTCTCAATATAATAATGCAGACAAATGCAAAAGAAGAAAAATATATTCTACGAGGAAATTCAAACTAAAAAAGAGACGAACTCAACGAAGTGGTGAAACGTTAAAAGAAACCAAACGATGACAAATAGTTCGAGCAAAAGATTTTTTATTAAAATAATAAATGAACAAAAATAGTTTTTTTTCACAAGCAAGGAAAACATGGAATAAATAAATTTAAATTTTTTAAAATTCTTACTAAAATAATTATTTGCATTATTTGAAATCATGACATTAAAAATAAATTTTATTCATTAAATAATTATTTAAACTATTTTTAATTAATTATTCTCTATATTTGACTTGCCATATTGTCGACAAATTCCAAAGCACCAGAAAATTGTTCACAACCTTAAAATGTGCTTCGGGCGGCTACGACATCGGAGCTGTAGTAATTTTTTGGTATCGTCAAGTATCCCTAACTAGCTAGGGTCAGGTATTCCAACTTGACTTTTTCTAAATAATCTAAAAATTAAACAATTTATAACCAATATACTGTATTAAATCGTATATCAAATTATAGCTAGAAGTATGCTTAAAACTCAGAAATATTTTAATCATCATTTCTTCAATAGTAAACTTCCAATCCACTGAGGAATTAAAAAGTGACGACTTACTTTTGGGCTCCCAAAACATATTTACCAACACACCATTACGATGGCTTTTCAGATCGGATTGAAAATTCCCTCCAATAGACTATATGACCGAAGGTCAACTAAAAATGGCAAACATAAATTACCAATTATCTCACAACCTTAGAAACTCTCGTAGGGTCAAGTATCCTTGGTTTCCCCTAAAAAAAAAAAGCACTTTAAGAAAATCAAAATAAGTAGTATGTGCTCATGCAATCACTCTCTTGCACAAAAACGGTAGTTTGAAAGAAAAAAGATTTTACTGTTGTTTTGGAAACTGAATTTCGGTTACGGTTTTAGTTTTTAAAAAACCTCG
The DNA here is from genome assembly GCA_013235015.1 of Araneus ventricosus. NCBI lineage: Eukaryota > Metazoa > Arthropoda > Arachnida > Araneae > Araneidae > Araneus > Araneus ventricosus. Next base: position 137,027 of record BGPR01002900.1, read on the forward strand.
AATAAACTATTCAATTTTACTTCAATAGTAATAATGATAATACGGTAGACTCCGCTTAATGTGATCACTTTGGGACTTAGGAATTATGATAATATTAAGCGACTGATAACAATAACCGAATTGGGTAAAATAAACTATATTTTTATAACATCAAGGGAAAAGAAACAAAATGGAAAAGAAAACACTTACCTCAGAGCTATCTATAATTTATTTCAAAAATAACAATTAAAATATTCATCAATTGTTGCTTGACAGCAATTAGCCCTTAACAGTTAATTTATATATTGTTCGTACTCGTATAGTTTTTTTTAAATTTGTTGAACGATGCTGCACGTCGCGTTTCAAAATGTCAAGGGCTTGCCTCATTTCGGCGTTCTTTGGAGGGTTTTCTTCAACACATTCGTCCCTGTTATCCCCATCAACTATTATTGCTTGGTCTTGCTCACAAACAGCTTGGCAAATTTCCAAGTCTGTTAGAGTGGCAGCTATTGGAATGTCCTCATCAATGGACATCCACTCTTCATACTCTTCGGTTTGCATATCTTCAGGAGGTTCAATGAATTTTGCCGACGGTCACGCCCGTGCCTGCTAAATGGATGACATACAAAGAGAGGTTATGAAAAATAAACCCCGAAATTTTATGGATGTGTGGGGGAAAGTGGACGCCAGATGCTTCCTTACAAGTGGAGCGAGAAATTTTACGAACGTCAATCGCTAACGCTGGTTGAAAATGAGGGATTGGTTAATTCTCTACCTCAAAACTGATAACATTAAACGATGTAGTGATCACATTAAACGAATAATTTTGTGTACATTTGAATATGTTGGCTCGAGGCCAGAGGTTTTTGATAATATAAAGCGAATGATATCATTAACCGCGATCATATTAAGCGGAGTCTACTGTAATAATAAATTCTGTAAAAATCTTCTCAGACATTGACCCAGCGCTATCTATTGTCAAAATTTAAAATTTTTTCAATTTTCACAGAACATACGACTTGTGTTACAAAATAGAGAAATGATGTTTAATTTGGAGCCCTAGTACCAGCTCTAGGGCCTTCTCAATAGCCGTATTTTAGCAACCTTGTAACTCAAAAACTGATTACAACAAATTATTTACGTAGCAAGGTATATTAAATTACTTAATAACAGAGACTGAAAATGTTAATGGAAATTCTCATAGGAATTTAATTAAACACTTCGATTTAACTTGATTTGTTACATGTTTATGAAGATGGAATCTTTTAAATAAATCTTTCATTTCTTATGTGCATGAGTTTTAAAATTCAGCTATTTTACTATTTACTTTACTATACTTTTAGAACTTATGTACCATTTTTTATATTTTTGAAATTAGTTATCACTTAATGGAATTCCCACTTATGCGGGCGCCTCAAATATGGGGATGAGAACCTGCCGTATAAGTAAGCAGAGTCTTGCTTCCCGGTTGGATATGGTAATGGTGGGGGTTGAATAACCCCCGCCGATGACGGGTCGTACCTATGTCTGAGGTGTCGTCGCAAGAGCCGCTCGTAATAAGGGCTGTTATGCGAGCGGCACAGTGCCCGATTAGTTTTTCGTGGCGGCCGCGTCATTCTAGTTAAATCCGCATGCCTAGGCTGGTCGGAGTAATTCGTTTGTGATGATCACTTAATCGATTAATTTAATAAAAATTTGATTCCATATCTCGTAGTTAATGCGAAAAAATCAATTTCAGAATTCAATAAATTTCTTATATCGAATTATAAATTAAAGGTTTAAAAGTTACAAATAATTAAAATAAAAAATCTTTTGTTTAGTACACTAATAAAAGTGCGTTTTTGAAATATTCTTATATTACATTTATTTTTTCTTTTAAATAATACTTATTTTATAATAAAAAAAGTTTCAATGTTTTATAAATAACAAAACAAAAAAAAAAATAAATGGGCTACATTTTCCAAATATTGTCTTCACACGAGGTACATTTGGAAGTAGAAATTGTTATTGATACTTCAAGTACACTCATGTCCATAAATTAAGGATAATGAAGTTCAGGCAAAGAAAGAGACAAGCAAAACAAATTTAACTTATTTGTAAAGTCTATTTATTAAACAAAAGGTAAAGAGCAAAACAGATGCTATATGTTTGACATAATTAATAAAAATTGCGATTTTTACTCCCTGGAGCAAATTTCAAAAAAAGAACCTATTTAAAAAAAACAGTATAACATGGTTGGTATGATGGTTAATACGGAGTATGTCTCCCGGACGATGCAATACAGGCCTTACAACGCCTAGGCATGCTGAGTATCAAATTATCAATCTGATCATGGGGAATATTACACCACTCTTCAAGCAATGCCCTCCGAAGTTCCGGTAGACAGGTGGGAGCGGGTTGACGGGCTGCAATTCGTCGGCCAAGCATATCCCACACATGCTCTATTGGATTCAAGTCCGGTGAGTATGCTGGCCAATCCATACGGGTGATATCCTCCGATTGAAGGCATTCGTCTACAATGCTTACACGGTGAGGACGGGCGTTGTCATCCATAAACAGAAATTCAGCACCCATGGCGCCCCGAAACAAACGTACATGTTGTTCCAGAATGACATCCCGATAGATGTGGCCTGTCATCGTTACACTCTGAACATGCAGGTCAGTTCTGGAACCAAGAATAATTCCTCCCCAAACGAGCCATCCTGCACCACCGTAACGGTGTCGTTCATTGGTGTTCTCTTGGTGGTAACGGGTACCTGGCGCTCTCCATATGAAAGTCCGGCGAGAATCAGACTACAAACTAAACCTGGACTCGTCGGAAAACATCACACAAGACCACTGTTGCGGTGTCCACAATGCATGCTCTCTACTCCAGGCTAATCGCAGGCGACAGTGAGTTACGGTAAGTGGAACACATCTGACAGGCCTACGAGCATATAGACCAATGTGCCCTAAGCGTCTGTACACGGTCTGTCTTGAAACTGTCGTACCGGTAGCTGAAGAGACAGGTCTGATGCTGTGCTCCGTCTGTTTCTTTCGGCAGTAACTGCCAAATATCGGTCCTCATTCGGCGTTGTAACTCGGGGGCGACCTGTGTTGTAACATCTACTCACATTACCATCATCTTGGAATCGTTGCCAAAGCCTGGAGATGACACTCTGGGCGATTCCAAGTTCCTCGGATACTTCCAGCTGGGTACGTCCACATTCCAGTCGTCCGATAATTCTACCACGTAAAAAATCATCCAAATGCTTCCTTTGTGCCATAACTATGCGGTTATTGCACTGAAAGGCTTTTAAAGCGCTTGTGAACAATTTCACTTCTTTGCCACCATTCCTTATATACCCCTCTCTTACACTCTCGTCATTGTGACGTACTATCCGCGCCATCTGGTTGTTTCCTGTAATTTGCATATTCTTCTTCAAGATGTGTGTGATAATTCTACAGGTGAAATTTTTATTTTAGAGTTCAATTTCTATGTGATTCTGAATTATCCTTAATTTATGGACATGAGTGTATTATCACTTTAAATAGTTTATTCAACTACAAAGTTCTATTAACTTTCACATTTATCGAAAAATATAATTATGGTTATCTGATTTTTACTACTTTTATGAATAGAAATGGTGATAAGTAAACCACTCAATCGATTCGTCCACCCTTGCTCGTTATATCTATTTCACTTCAGTTGAACTTTTCGTAGTTGCAATGGACTAGGTTTAATAAGTCAGTTTTATGCTGTTCCTAAAACAGTGTTCTGTAAAAATGATAATTTTTGTCTGAACAAAAATAATAATGATAAAGAAATGAAATTATTAATCGACGCAAAAAGAGTAATTGATTTCAACACAAAAAGAAAAGAAAAGGCTCTCTTCGCTTAATTTTATGTTTAATTTTAATTAATTGCAAGTCTCTGAAAGAAAGTGATATTTATTCTTTTTTAAGTTGGGGCAGAAACAACCACAGAATCCCTAAGACAAACTAAGAAAAAAGAACAATAAAAACTTCGAAAAGATAAGTGCGTTTAAAGAAGAAAAATGACTTCATGTCATTTGTCGTGCCAATGATATCTTAATTATAATATCTTGACAGAAGTCAAACTAGCTTTTTTCTGAAGAATTTTTTTTTCGAAGTTTAGAAGTTGTCGAAATTCAAGGACAAATAGCTTTTTTTATTATTATTAAACTTTATAGTTGGTTATCAGTTTGCACATAAATGCTTGTTTTTTATAATGAAAGAAAGAGGAAAATTTGACATCGAAGCAAGCTTTTCTCTTTATATTAAACTATTAAAATTGCTACTCAAGATCGATTTTTCAACTCGTTTTCTATAAGAAATGTTTGTTATTCTTGAAGTTGATTATCTTAATATAAATAAAAGTCATTGTGGGTATGTGTGTATGTGGGTATGTATGTGGCTATGTTCCACATCTCCTCCTAAACCAATGGACGGTTTTCAACCAAATTTTGTACACTTATTATTTAAGACAAGGGGAAGACACTTATGAACTTTTCTAAGTCCAAAAGTTAATTAAACAGGCAGTTAATTAGAAATTAACCGAAACCGTTTTTACGCCGTAACTTCGGAGTAAATTGTCCGACAAAAAATATTTTTATACCGTCTTAAAGTTCAAATTTTTACCTTTTTGATGATACCAATTTTATTTCTGTGACATTTTCCCTTCGATTGTTATTAATTTTTAGAAGTTACATAATTTTTACAAACGTGCAGACGATTTTGAAATAACGAAGATTTATAGCTACTCCGTTGCTAGGCAACGGTTAGACTTTCAACTAATTCACCGTTTTTTCTGTGTGTTTAAGTGTGTCTGTCTGTTTGTTACGCATTTACGGCAAAACTACCAAACCGATTTGGATGAAAATTGGCAGAGTTGTAACTTGAAACCCAGGAACGGACATAGGATAGGTGACATCATGTTATTATTCATTATTTTATTATTCATTAATTCATTATTTTTGATTACAGATAACAATTAAATAATTAACAAGCGATTTGCGATGAAGATTACTACTTTATTTTTTTCAATCAACTGTCACGTGATCCTTAAGGAATGCGTAAACAAAATGAAATGTCACGTGATCCTTCAGAAAAGTGCAAGCATTTGAAATAACTTATTTTTAAAGTCAAGCATCACGTGACCTTTCTGAGAAAAGAAATAATTAATTTGTGGAATAATAACTGAAAAATAGACGCCAGGACAGAAAACCAATGATAGATATGATATAGTTTCAAGAGTTTTTGGATTAAAATTTAAAAACTAAAGTTAATTATAACTAAAGGAAAATATCGTTCAATGTTTACTTAAAATAAGAGCCTAATTTAGTGGTTAGCTTGCCAAAATAATTCTTTATCTCTCTTTTTATCGACATCCAAGATTTGTTTGCCTGTTAAATTTGTAACCAAACGATTTGGATAATCACTGGCGGTTAAATTCTAAACCAAGCGATTTAGCTAATTGCAATAGTTCCATTTCGAATTTTAATGCTTTAAGAGCTTTTTTCAACCGATTTAAAAAGAAAGGATTGCATAAACTCAATGAACACGGAATTCAACGTTTTGCTTACTAAAGAAAGAACTGATTCAAACTTGGCGCTTGATACAGTTGCCAAATAGATTTGGCGATTGCTAGAGATTCAAACAGTGTATTAAATTGGGACTTTTTAAAAATGTTCACAGTACAGAGGAACTTATAAGCAAGGTTTGTCCTTCCCTATAAGCTAATAAGAGGAATCGAGATTGTTTGTTGATTGGGTAATTTTGGCACTGACTAATGAAAGTTTAGGTCAGATAAATAAAAAAAAAATGCTTCACAAATGGAGGGATGTATTACAGAATATCTATCTGTAGATACGGTAATGGGCAATTACAAGTAAAATCCTATTCTGTAGAGTTCTTCAACCCTATAGAATTGTCAGGGATACCTTCCGACAAGCTGAGATTAAAATTCGGTGTGCCATAACTATTCATACGTAACCTCGATGTACCGAGACTGCGCAATGGCACACGGTTTCAAATTACACACTTAGGACCAAAAGTCGTACTAGCTACTGATATGACTGGCATAGCGAGAGGTCTCCCTATTCTACGCATTCCGATAATACCGAAGGATTTACCATCCCAGTTCAAAAGGTAACAATTCCCTTTAAAATTAGCATTTGCCAGGCTCAGGGTCAGACACTCAAAGGGGCAGGCGTACAATTGGAAAAATCATTTTTTTTCCATTGGTAACTATATGTGGCATGTTCGCGTGTGTCCAGCCCAGTAAACCTCTACATCGGTGCAAAAAACGCAAAACAAAAAACGTCGTATACAAAAGTGTGTTATCATATATAAACAATTTACCTAACTGTAACAGCAGACACATGTACAGTACACTCCTGTTAGTCGTCCAATTATGTATTATCAACCATCAGAACTTTTAATTTCCCCTTTCTACATATAACGAAACATTTACATTCTTGAAATTTAAAAAAGTAACAATTCAAATTCTTCGCTCACGAAGTCGCGGGTAACAGCTAGTAGAAAATAATTATTGAAATCACATTTTTTAGATAAATAATAGACGCAGAGTTGATATTTTCCTGTCTTTTCCTAGAAAAATTATTATTAATAAATGCGCATCACACAGAATTATCACTAACTTAAGAAATAATGATAAAGTTGGAAAAAATCAGATAACCATAATTATATTTTTCGATAAATGTGAAAGTTAATAGAATATAGAATTTTGTAGTTGAATAAACTATTTAAAGTCTTTCTGCAAGAAATCAGAGTAAGTATGTAAGGAAATGATATCAAGAATGTAAGGAATGATATTAAGAATTTTTATATCACACGTTGGAAGTTAGATTGGCAGAAGAAAGAATATATGAAACATCATTCTTTAGTTGAGGTGTAGACAAGCATTTTGATTAAAAAGTCAGTAGTTGATCTAACTTTTATTTATTTATTTTAAAGATGATAATGCAGGTTATAACCATCCATGACCAGGAATGAAGAGTTGCACACGAAGCGGTGAGTATTAGTAGTAAGATTATATATTTAAAAGGAGAGCGTTAAAAGTACGCTGAGAGCTTAAATACTTGGGAAAAGGGGACTCCCCGCAGAATCTTGTGATTCTGGAATTTAAGGTAGAAGTGTGGTTCTATAAGATTGAAGTAGAAGTAATTAAAAATGAAGTGACGTTAAAAAGTATTAATTTAACGAAGGTTAAAAAGTTAAATCATTACATGTATGTATAGAAATTTAATCATAAAAGATCATCATGAATACAATCATATTATAAGAGAGAAAAAAATGAACGCTAGTGTAAGTCAATTCGTTGGCAATGGTTTAATTTAATAAGTTGTACTTCTTTTCCGCAATAAGTTGTTACATCTTTGAGAAAAAACAGTTAAATATATTAACATTTTACTATTTTATTCTAAATGTCTACAATCGAAATCTTTACTTTTAAGTTATTTTATGTCTCGTGAAAATCAAAAGTTATATACTCGAAAAAAAATTCCTTTCCCAATCAACATTTCATTCAAATTGTTACCAGAAATAACGAATCAACATTTTCACGACAGCTTCAATACACCGGAAGAAAATCCATTGCATGTTTTCTTGAAGTCCATCTATGACTCATATCCCATGGGAAGAAGGAGACATGTTTTTCATTAGATTTCAAATCTAAGATACAAAGACTGACAGCACAAAAGCAATCTATCTGAAATCAGATAGACTCCTTAAAAAATGAGCTATATCGTAATTGCGTTTATCTCACAATAAAACCCCGTGTCTGGGTGTGTCATTCAAATTGTCTTCTGTGTGCCACAAAACTCTCCTACTCTACAGCGGAAGAAATACCAATGGATTTCATGACTGAAGGTCATTGCGAACCTTCAAATATTTTATTATCTTACATATTTAAAATAAGAGCCGTGATATGTCATTCATGGAATGAGATGTTGACGGTGCCCTTTACTAATAAATAGAGTGGTGCGTCTATGCTGTGATTTTGTAATTTATATTTCCTGCGTTTCAGGAAATTATGTAATTGAGATTTATATTTTCGGCAGAAGATAATCTGATGTAATCTGTTTCATGGACGGTTGGATTTTTAATATTGCTAAGCCTGTATTTTATGCTGAATCATGAATATTTCTCAACGATTGTCTAAATTCACAGATTAAGCCTTACTAGAAATAATTTTTAATGGCGTTTCTGTCACAGCACATTTAATCTTGACACTGTATCTGAGAATAAAATTTAAATAAATATTTTATTTAAATGTAATTATTTATTATTATTTTATTTCTATTATTTCTATTATTATTATTTATATTTTATTTATTTGTTTTTTTAATTATCTGTAACATTTCCAGTATCCATAGAGGGATCGTAGTTGCTTTATGACAGACACTGGACAGTTAGAAATCAGTTTTCCCATTAAAATTTTGTAGTGAATTCTAAATCAAATCTTAAATTAATATCAAATATTAAATCTTAGATCAAATATCATACAGCTGGCATGGTGGAGAACGGGTACGAGGGGAAAACCATCTGAGATGTTGCTCTCGCCATATGACCACAGTATGAAAAAATAACCCTTTTCATTTCCATTGGCTCTCATATTTACAAAAGAGGACGAAAATGTATTGACCAAATTAATACAATCTAGAAAGGTATAGCAAATAAAGAATTTTTATTGTGGTTAGGTTAGTAGGAAAACAATTTTATTTGTTAATTAATTCTTAAGATGAAACATTTGCTTTTGGTAATTTTTTTTATTGTCAAAATACCAAATCAGCTTTTTGCCTGAAGTTTCGGAAAAAATTTCGTTTTATTAATGTGAACAAATTTTTGATTTAACTTGTACATTCCAATCCTGACAAAGTTTGTGCGACATCTCGTGTTATTTTGTGATTTCATAATAGTTCCGCTTATTTTCACCGTTATAAAAAAATTCCTCTCCGATATGTCTTTATACAGATGATGAATATTGCCAATTAAGTTGACAATTAATTTACTTTGATTTTCTGTGTTTAGATTTCCATTGCTAGCAATCAAGGGAGTTAATAAATTAGACATTTTTTTGTTTTCGTGTAATTTCGATTTTAATTTAATTTACTATCGAATTGATCCAGTTACAAAGAATCAGGAATGAATGAGTTGAATTTTAATGTCTTCTGTCCGAAAAATATTACTTAGAAACCCAAAGAACATATAAATTAATTTATTATTCACTGGACCAATTGATTATCCGAAAATTAGAAAATTGGCGACCGATGAAAACAGAGGTTGATTTCTCTAAAAATAATAAACACAGCAAAAAAACATATGTATAGCTCACTATTTTAATGTTTTCATCGAGATGGAAAAATATAACAGTTTGGTTGGTTATTTTTATATCACTTCTTATAATTTCTTTAAACAGGGAAAAGAGGAAGCTATCACAAATATGATTTCTTAAGTGATTTATTTTTTTTAACGATACATACTTGCTAAAATCAATATTCTATAGAAATAATATGTACAAACCCCCTCAAAAAATTCATAAATATTGCGGAAAAATATTATCACCATAAATTCTGTTTCATTGTGCAACAACACCCTTAATAAATTCTTCATCCTTCCCCTCAAAAATGTTTTCGCAGCAGTTTGTTGCCCTCCCAGACCACGTGACAGACTGGCGCCGAAAGGACTGTCCCTCTTGGACAACTCTCCTTAAATACCAGGAATCTATTTTTATCTCTCATAATCTCGGCACTATCTTCGAACGATCATTTAACTTTAAATGCTTAACAATCTTGGAATTTGTGCTTTAACTGAGAGCAGAAGCGGAAAACATTTGGTGAATATTTGGAGAAATGGTTAAAAAAACAGTTTTGCGAATATACTGTAAATGATATTTTCAGTTCCAAAAAAGGGATTACTTCACAAACAAAAGCTACCTTTTCTTTAGTCGCATTGATTTTCACGTATTATGCAGAATAGGATTTTGAACAGTTTGTATTGTATGGATTGCAAATAGAATATTGACTAAAATTAATCGAGAAAAAAATGGAAAATTCAGCTTTATTTCTTCAGTGCGCACATAGTGTCCGTTATCTTTACTAATAATAAAGAAGAATGCCTATGTGCATTTCTGTGTATGTTGGAGAACTACAGGGCAGACCGCTGGACCTAGAGCTACGAAATTTGGAACAAATATATTTTGGCGGGGGAAATGTCCACCTTAGCGCTCTTTTTAAATTTTTATTAGAATTTAAATTAATTAAAAGTCAAGAGATTTTAAGAATTTATTAATTAAATATTAAGTGTTTTTCCTTTATGACTTCCGAAAATATTATAGAAAATTATTATTATTAATAGAAAATTATTATTATTAATAGAAAATTATTATTATTATAGAAAATGATTATTATTAATTATTTTTACACCATCTGAAAATTCAAAAAAAAAAAACTTTTCTATAATACTAATTTAATTGCAGTACAATTTTTTTCTCTTACTTTAATAAATTTTAAAAGATATTTTTTGATATATTTTATAATATTACTTTCCCTTCTTATAATGAAATTCAAATCGGTTTCATTTTCATTATAAATATTTTATCCTGGGTTTTAATTCCACTGTTTATACACAAAGTATGAAGATTTGGCTTAATTTTTTCTGGGATGGTTTTTTAAAGAATGGTTTTAATACTTTTTTTGAATTTTATTATTTTTGTAATAACTGAGATAGGGTTTAACTTCAAAAGATTAGGTTAGGTTAGGTTATATTAACGTCCCGTTTTGAAGCAACACGAGGGCTATTTAGGGACGGACCTCGTAATTTTGAACCGCGGTCAGATGACGAGGACGACATCTGAGCTGGCACCCCCTCTCCAAACTTCCGCGCCACACCAACGGGAGGACGTTTGGCCACTACGTATGATTTCGCGTGCAACAGGCCCCATACACGGCGGATCTTCAGTGGAATCGGGTTTCGAACCTGCGACCCTCCGGTCCCGAGGTCGAGACCTTACCACTAGGCCACCGCGACCCTCTTAACTTCAAAAGAAAGCAATGATGAAACTTTTTTATAATTATAATGTATGGTTAGTAATGTAATCGGATGTGTAAAAATATATTACAGCTCTTTAAGCTTTAAGTTTTGCTTTTTTATAGTAGAGCGCAAAATATTTTATTGAATAAGTAAGCAAAAATTCTCTGGTAGTACAAAAGTTGCGTAACATTTTTGGTACTGCACCAAAAACTCACTTATTATCCTAATTTATTTTCGAATATGTTTCGATTCGGCAAGCAAGTTATAGCATAAGTTAAAGTTTAATTATTTCCCATTTCATATTAAAGTTCAAGTTTTAGGTGAGAAGTCAGATAAAAAGAATTAGATGGATATATAGTATAATGAATAGAATGAGTGTAAGGCTACTAAAAAACACGTCTGCCACAATTTGAAGTTTAAAAATATTAATTGGAGGAACTATGAATATAAAATTACGCATAAGAAATTTAATTGAAATTAAACCAGCCAGCATTCCCGGGGAACAAGCTGGCACCAATGGCGACTAGTATGAAATGTGTGGATTGTTTTGGAACAATTATTTGTCCCAAACTAATTGTTAGCTTATGAACTGTCGTATAATCATTGGTTGTTATTTCTAAATTTTCAAATGATAACTGGTTTTACGGATGGTAAAATATATATATTCTCAAGCAAATACTATTTTAATCAATAACAGCGAATTTAAATTCGCAAAATAATAATAATATGACAATATATCGGCTCTGATTCCATATGAATGAAATAAATTATTTTCCCACGTGTTTGAAAATTCTTTTTCTCTCTGCTTAAATTCAAAGATAAAACCCGTTAAATGTAACTTCTGAGTCGCGGGGGCTTTCTCTCACACTTTTGAAAATCTAATTACTGTAACTTATAGTATCTGGCATTGATCTGCCGTATTCCGCTGCGTGGAAAGCCTCCTTACGGGCAACCCCTTTCTGAGTTAATAAAAGGTTTGGACGCGTTGCCAAACCTATTTTTTCTGCCATAACGCTGAATCGGAGATATGCGCGCTGCGTCTGCTAATAAGTGTTCATGGATTGGATACTCTAAAATCGCATTTTAAAATCATTTTTCTTTTAGTAAAGATTTGTGTGAACACTTCAACGATAAAAACTTAGTTTGAAATAGAATCAGGACTGTCACTTCCTTTTAAGATGTCTAAACACTTCCAATATTGCTCCTTTCGTGATATACATTTATTAAAGAACCTCTCCATATTTTTGTAGCATGTCACCTTCCCGGAACAAACTTTGGTTTATTTTCTAAATTCTTAAACGGAGGAAAAATTCATACCCTACGAACGGCAATGTAAAAAGAGAGTTAATACCTGAAATATTACGGACAGATTTCATAGAAACGTTATAGCCGGATAAACTGTTGACTTAGGCTGGCTCATTCTAAAATAGAAATTATATAAGAATGAAAATAATATGATTTAGTGTGTCTTTTGGCTGTGTTGTTAACAGAGGTAAAAATTGAAAGATGAATGATAAATTTGAATAGTAGCGTAGAAAATAATTTTATACTCAGAGAATTGGTTTGAACTTTTTTTTATTGGAAATTAAAAAGCAGTGTGTAGTACAAAGTATCAGCATTCAAATGCTTCCAATCGTGATAGATTTTTTGCACCGAATTTTAAACCAGCTTATACATCTGTAAAAATAAATTGTACAGTCCCTGACAAAATTATTAGAACAACAATACGATTTAAATATATTTATAAAATGGAGCTTTTCTTACTATTTTGATTCGTGAAATGGCGCTTATGGTCCATTAATTGAACTGCATTATGGTACATTATTATGAAATAATTTCTATAATTGATAGAAAAAAGTTATAACGTTAAAGCAAAGTTTGCTATTATTTTTATAAACAAATGCAAATGAATAACAACCAGTGATTTTTTTAAAAAAAATTACTCTGGTCATAATTTGCCGCTATAGAGCCTTCATTCTTCCTGTCTGGCTGTTGATATATGATTATATAGTCTCTTTCATCTGCTGATAATGATTTAGTATCACACATTATACTGGCAAACGTCTGAGATTTTCGAGGGCTTTCATGCATGATACTGGTGGGCGTAACCTAAACATCTTATTATTGTTTTCCAACCGCAAAACAACAGCGTAGCTACATAAATAGGACAATCTAAATAAAAATATTTGTGTTATACACACTACCCTTAAATAATGGCATATGGCAAAAAGAAAACCCACGTGCGACTACTAATTTGACCACAGACTGTATTCTAATGCAGCAAATGTAAGCCCAATGTTTGAAAAGCATCAAATTCGTTGCATGATATAGTATTCATCTTCATAATTAATTTCGTGAGAGAGAGTGGCGAATCCAGGATTCGGGTATGGGGGGTGAGGTCATAAAAATGAATGTCCAACCTCATGTCTTATGTAAACCAAAACACTTGAACTTTACAGGGCTTTCTTCACCTGACAATAAGAATCATAAAGGACACTACAATACTTTCGATAATTTAATAAAAAATACAATAAAATAACTAGCCAAAAAATGTTTTCGACCGCGTCAACGCTGCAAGTACAAGCGGAAAGACTAGAAAAGTAGGACACGTTTTTGAGCCTGCCAAGTCAGAAAGCAATGTTGTCACGATTTTATTACTATTCTTTTTAAATGAAAACTAAGATCAAACAGTTGTAGTGATTTTAAATTAAATCAAGAATTTTGGTTTAGCTCGGGGGGGGGGCTGTAGCCTGATACTCCCCCTGGATTCGCCACTGGTGAGAGAGATTTATTTCTTACAAGGTGCATTGAATTCTAACGAATTTGTAGAAAAAAAGAAAATATGTGCATCTGTTATTAACCCCTCAAACAGTGCAGTGCTCTGTGCCGTCTACTTAGATGACCCCTTCTGTTTTGGGAATGTGTTGTATTAATTCAACTAAGAACCCACAGAACACTTGAGGTTTTATTGGATTAACGGCCATTTTTCCATCGAATGATTACGTCTATGAATGACTTACTTATAGATTATAAGTGTGAAAATGGCATTATTCGATGCGCGAACTGACCTCGGGATACACTGGTAAATAGTTTAACTAAAAGATAACATTTCTATGATAGGTTTTCTGAATGAAATTCATGAAAGTCAAAGGAAGCTTTTTTCAAAGCTTATATTTGTACAAAAAATTAGCAACTACAATTTGAAAAATTGTTTTCTAATCAATCTTTAGATATTTTATGCTCCGAAAAAGTTGTCTGGAGGTCAATATTTTCGGGTTTCAATCAGTAGTTCAAGGCAAGGCAAAGGGCTGTTAGTTATAGGTAATAGCCAGTCACGCTTCTCAGTAAAATTAACAAGTTGTTTTTAGTTAATTCGCAATTCGAAAATCTCTCCTAAACTCCTAATCAAAAATACTATTTAGAAGAAAAAGAATACATATTTTTTGGAGATATTATAATTAAGATAAGATTTATTCCTGCGACTCATTATGAAACAATATCCATTTTTTCCCTTTATATGTATTAAAATTTCTATTGTTTAATTTCTTTGCGTTGTCTTTAAGACTCTGTCATTATTTCTTTTTCAACTAGAAAAAAAGAAGAAATAGCGTTTTCTTTCAGAAGCTTTCAATTAATTGAGAATATACATAAAAGCAAAGAAAGAGCAATTTAATTTTTTTTCGTTGTTGAAATTGATGAGCTTACCTTTGCTTGAAATTAAACTGTCATTTATTTAATTTTTCATATTCAAAAAAAATATTTCTTATAGTTTTTGTGATATGCAACAGTAAAAAATATTTTGTTGAAGCTAAGTGATCAATTTTCAGCTAAGTTCAACAGAAGAAAAGTAAATGCAGTAAGAAACGGCGAAAGAAATGATTTAGTAACTTTCTTTATTAGATTTATATGCCAAATTTGATACTTATACGTAAAGTTTCTATAAAAATCCATCTTCACTTTTTAAGAAAAAAATAAATATAACCTATTTCATCTTCCGAATATCTATATTAATTGAACCTTGAAATAGTGAAAACGAAGGAAAGCATTTAAAAAAAATTACATTTTCATGAAACATTCCATTATTAATTGCAAGAAGTAGTTCCAATTAATTTAATACGTTTTGTTCTGAAAATATGTACCTACTCTCCGTTGAGATAATTACGTTATTACGACCGGAAGGAAATCACAAATTTTATTTCAGCCATTGTTTAGCGGTTTTAGAAGCTATGTATTTAAATTAATTTGACTTTAATATTTACTCTTTAACTTATATTTCTCTCTTTTATGTAAAAGAAGTGTTTTATTAGTTAAAACTACAGTTTAATTGTATGTAGAAAAGTTTTGCTTCAAATTCCTATCTAAAGTAGATAAGATCAGAAATTTAAGTTTTTATTTTCGGCATTGTAAAAATTCGCTAGATAATTTATGAGACATAAATTCTTTTTTAATCATGGATCTAAAAGATTACTTTGTCTGGCATTTTTTGTTAAATTATGTTTTTTAAAACAAAATCAAAATAAAAGTCTATAAATTCAAAAAATCCAGCAAACTTTGCTCAAAATCTCGAATTACTAATACATCGAACAACATTACTTTTGTAATGATTTGTTCAGAAACAGAAGTATGATACTGATTTCGCGCATCCAACATATATTATAATTATGATAATGTCTTTAACTTTCATATCTTGATCTAGGTTTTGAAAAGTAACTAAACATCGGCCAATTTGATTTTTCTGAATCAAGTGGATTTAAATAGGCAAGAATTTTCTAGAAATCTGTTTAGGCAGGTAAAATCCAAGATAATTCTTAGAATGCTTCATATCCAAATTACAGAAAAAAAAATTTTGAACCCCTCAGATAGGATTTCTGGAGCTCAGACTAACATAGCTCGAAAGGGGGAAAAACCAATGACTGGTATCAGTTCTTTTTTTCTTCTTTCGTTACTGTGCTATGTATTTTAACACTTTGTTGACCGGCAATTTCATACAAAAATTTATTTTGTTGACCGGCCATTTCGCACAAAAATGTATGCATGGCACCCGCTATTTGATATAGAAAATATCTCATGTCACCGGGGCAAAAAATGTAATTGAATAAAATTCGAAGTGATTTTCAAAACATTTTATTTCCAAAGGGTCAGTTGACCAATAATCTCTCCAGCAAGTTTTTTTCGTTTGTCCCATCAATACCAACAATCCAAGAAACTTTTTCATATCGTTCGTTGTTACTTCCTTCCACTGTAAAGTTTTGGCTGAATTTTTATGCAAATCTTTCATTTGGGTGTGATATAGATTTGTTTGAGAAACAACTAAATTAAAAAATTCTTCATCAAAAAACGAATCGATTACATCAACGATGCTTGGTGGATCACATTCGAAGTTCGGTACTCTCGAATTTCTCGAATAATCTTCCAAAGAAGGAACAATATCAATATCATTCCACTCTTCATCACTATCTGCTTCACTATCGGAAAGAATTCTTCTTTGTCGTTTTGATGGTCTAATGTCTGAATCATCACTATCAGAATCACTGAACTCGAAATCACTCGGACAATCCGACAAAACATCCGCATATAACTCGCTAAAAAGTTCTTCCGACATGGTTCAAATTTTTTAAATTTTTACAATGCAATGGAAACAGAAATCAGAAAAGTAATTTTGATTTTGAAAAGCCAACATGACAAAATTTTGCATTGCAAGTGTCGTATTCAAGCTATTTATTAGGAATGGTTTCGCATCCCCTAACAGGGGGATGCGTATTTATACCCCAAACTGACCAATCAGATTGCGTATCTGATCTAATCCCAAACATAACAAAAGTAGCCAATCATACGGCTACGACAGCAAGTTTTTGAAAAAATATTTGCATTTCATGAACTTAGAAAAAAATATCAAAGTGCAAAGACGAGTTATCTCGTCACCGGTCAACAACGTTCGGGCATGAAAA
>BGPR01002901.1:6097-56765 GCA_013235015.1 Araneus ventricosus
AATATATGCACCGCTTCTTTAAAAATACACAACATGTGAAAATGCATAATGTAGTATGAATTTAGAATCTCGATTTAGTTAAATAATAGATATATAATAATTTTAACTAAGATTGTGGCGACACAAGAATAAACAATACAGCTGATTCGGGGAATTTTATTTCTGTTCACGGAAGAGGGGGGGGGATACGCATGTCATGAAGAAAACAAAAAAGTCTTGACAATTTCTCAAGAAATGGATCAGAATCTTTACACTTCACTACAAAGCAAACTAAACGAACAGTTTTTGAAATATATCGTCGAGATTAACTTTGAGGTATGAAAACAGACATTGAAATGGAAAGTATCCTCTAAAAAAGTGTTAAAAAAAAGGTTATATTTAATTGCAGCTACAAATACAGTTTTCATATTAAGTATCTATCATCAGCGTGATGCTTATATGCGTCGTTGATAAAGATTTTATTATTGTCGCTCATTAAAAGCAGATGCCAAAAAGCAAAAATAACAGTACGATTTAATTATGGGAAAGGCTTTCCTGGAAATTATAAAAACTTATCGGCTTCAATTTTCGACCCATAATAAAACGTCATACTAGGTAAAAATAAAACTGTGTATTTGTAAAGTGACGAGTTTCTGCTGTAAAATAAAAATGTAAAATTAGTATCGCGTAAAGGTTATTTAGTTTTACTAAGACTATTTAGATTTAATCCTTTCGGTCCATCAATAAGCAACTTCAACCGTAATATTTACCATCAGTAATAAGAAAAAAATCAGGATAGAAAGAGTCAAAACGCAGAAACGCCAGTTTCGATTTTGCAGTTTTTCCACTATGGACTAAAATTTATTAAATGTAAATTTACAACATGCTACGTTAAGGTGCAATAGCAAGTATATAAAAATGTTTTACTATAGTTTTGTTATAAATGATTAACATAAAATTAGTTATAATACCAGGGCCGGATTATCAAATAGACAACTGCCTAAGAATCCCGATTTTGAGATTTATTTCGCGATATTTTCAGGGTAAATTAATTGTGTGTTTTCAATTGCTTTAGGGACGAGTACTCGGATTTTTCAAATTAAAATCACATATTTTTTAAATATGAAAACATTATTATGATTTTTCTCATGCTTGTATATCAGTATGGACAGGTTTTTTTTTTCCCCTTTCAATTAGCTGACAGATTGACACGTTAACAGCTCAGGCAAACTTTGTAATACAGTATTTGGATTGTGTTAAAAAAAGGGGTTTTATAATTTTTTTTTTTACCATTTTGTTTAAAATTTCTTTTAAACTAAATTTTTTTCATGCTCTACATACTGAAACCAACTACCTAGAAGGCCACCCACAATTAAATGTTTTGTGATTTTCAGTTTGTCGCAATATTTATTACTTAAAAACTGATAGATGTTAATCTTGATACTAACCAGATATTTTTTTATTGATACTAAATTAAAATCAATAAAAAAATATCTGGTTTCGGAAGAGGAAGAGGGCCCGAAGCTTGCATTGCCTATGGGCCCCTACCGAGCTTAGTCCAGCCCTGTATAATACCAAAAAAGGAGAGCTAAACTGGAGGCGTGTTATTCAGATGAAGTTATGTAAGACAAACGAGAGAAAAAAAGTTCATTTGTTAAAGAAGATTTTTGAAAAAAAAAAAAAAAAATAGTAAAAATGTAGCAAAAAAAAAAAAATCAAAGAGAATTACTACAACAATCAGAGAAGGTAAAAATTGCAGCCATCTGGAAACTAAATTCTCCAAAAAATTCACTCAGCTACTGGAGATCAAATGACTCGGAGGCTTCTAAAATATGTGCACCAGGGTGCTAGTGCGTCTTCTTTTGCTGAAGAAATGCATGAAAGAAACTAGATTTGCTTTGCTTAGACTAATTGCTTTGCAATATACTTAACCTCTTGCAGTGGAAATGAACTTTTCAGATGCCAGCGACCAACTCTACAAAGCAACCGAAAGCAATTAGTTATTTATTGCAAATGCGAGTGATTTCCCATTTTTGTAATCAATAACAGTGGGCAAGAGTTTTACATCGTTTCCAGAGCAAGAAGTCAATTACATATGTCACAGAACAAAAGACTTTTCATGCGATGCCAAGAACTTGAGCTTGAAATACGGTCTCAACCACCAGTACATAATCCATGTTTTCTTTGATAGTGAAGCCGAAATCATCTGGAATAAAAATATATCCAGAAAAGCATTAATGACTAGTTTTACAATAAAAATGCTTTTATTAAAATTTTCCAATACTCTCATATGATTCAAATAGCAATTAATGTGAGAATTATCCAGAAAACAAAAACAAATCTCTTTTAAAAAATGAGGGCAATTACTTCTTGCCTTCGTAATCACGGAACTGACGAAACGAACTTTTTAGAAAACCGTAAAAATTCTGAATGATTTTTTATTATTATTTTCGGATTTAAGACAAATGAGGCATTAGTAGTTTTCAATCCTTAACGTTTTACATATACACCAGAAACTAAAGTACTTCTTTGATAGATCAATAAACGGAATTAAAATAAAAATGAATAAAATAATGGGTTTTTTGTTCCATTTATAATTGTATCGGGGAGTATAAAAAAAGAAATGAAAAACGGAAATTTAAAGATTTCCGTCTGTTTAGCAAGAGTATCGTTATAAGTATGTATGTAGTATCGATGTCTGAAAAAGTATGAAAAGTATCGAATGATGAAGTAGAAATCGTGGTCATTTTCTGAAAGCGATACTCTAAAGAAATTCATTCATTATAAAGACACACAACAACAAATGAAAGATGTCACTTCTGTCATATCAAACCTATTTGAAATATGAAATCTGTTGAAAAGTAACCGCCACAGCTCAGATCTAACACCTGGGCCAGTTTGTTCGCTAGACAGAGAAAGTGTGAGTTTTAAAACCTGAACAATGGTATCAACTTTGCCGAAAAAGTTAAGGTCATGTAAATTTTCAAGTTCTCGAGTGCTCCTATTCGGATTTCTAATTTCTGACAAGCAATCAGATGACTATGCGAATCCAGATATTACGTTTATTAAAAATATTTAAAAGCTTGAAACTGCTTATGAGTTCAAATGCAGATTTTGTGTGTGTGTATGTGTGCGAACAGGTGTGTTTTGTAATGACCAGGGGATATTAGAAACTCAAAAAAATAATCCTTCAATTTCAGAAAAGTTATTTTGTCAGATGCATTTTCTATGAACTCATTTGTTAAGACGGTCTTTTGTTAAATTTTTGACATATACAAGTCGCCTGTCAACTCAGGTGTCTAGAAACCTGTTGCTCTGTCTTTTTTGTTTTCTATGAGAAAGAAATTTAAAAGTAATTATGAACTTCAGAAGAAAAAAAAACAAGATTGAATGCATGAACAGTTTATCATTTTCTCCGGTTAATAAACTTATCACTAACTACAGTTAGCTCTCTACTCTATCACAAATAACCAAATCTGCAAGTTCTCCTGCAGAATTAAAAGTAGTTTTAAAAGGCTCCTTTAAGAATGAGAAAAAATATCAAAATCACGTTTGAGAGAACATTTTAAGTTGAAGAGACCTTTTCAGATTCTATTAAGTTTCCGATTTCGAAAACTGCATTTACAACCGATATAGCCAAAATGAACCTTGCAACTTGAGAATCAAAATCAGGGTCATCTTATCCAATGGGCTAATTGGGCTGCAGCCCAAGGGCGCAGTCGATTCAAAGGCGTCTACAAATTTGCTACACTGAATTTATTTTAATTTTGAAGCAAAAAGTTTATTTAATTATAAATTTAAATACGAAAAGTTCCTACTTGCCAAATTGTAACGCGTTTATAACAAAACAGGTTTCTTTTTTCGCTCCTTAATTAATTTATTAGGTAGGTATTTTTGTTGGGCAATAGTCGTTCAATTTCCTAGTTAAGGTTCTGATGGGGCGCCAAATAACTAACTCAGGGAACTCAAATTTGTTAAGAAGGCCCTGATCAAAATATTCAACTCATTAATAATGGAAATACAATTCAAAGTGAACATTTTGATAGTTATTCAACTAAAAATCATTCAGTTATCACTAAATATCATGCCACGTTAAATGTCCTTGTTTTCTGAATGACCATATTAGATAAACTGTTTGATAATAAAAGACAACGATTCCTTTAAAAACTTACCTTTCTCACTTTATTATCAGAAAATATTTTTTTAAGTGACTGTATTTATATAAACTTATACTTACAGTAGGTCCAAGAGCATTTCCTGGTCTGGAAACAGTTCCCTTCGATTCACTGAAACTCTTTGATAGCGGGTGGTGTTGTACTCAGTGGTATAAAGAAACTCGTATGGCTATACTTCGAATGGGCACAAAAATATCATTTATATTAATCTGAAGTTGTTCTACATAGAAAACAGCCGTATTGTTTATTATTATTCTTTGGATGCCGATATTTCTACCACAATATTTTTATTAATCCCTAAAAATATTCGTCATAGATTCATTTAATATAACTAATTTTCAAATGAATGTTTTAAAAGACTACAAGGAATCAGAAATTTGATTCGAGGGTTGGACTTTACTAGATGTTTAACTAACCACACAACAGTCATGATATGCACTCACGATCGTTAATAAGGTTCATCAATGTTGGAAAGACTAAAATCCACAATGCATAATCGAACCTATAATGACTCTTATATAAGTATGATCAATGGTGTAGTCGCAAAATTAGCAGTGCCGGAGCGCTCTAACCTGGATGAAAAAAATTGCGCTGTTTTAAGGACGTTTTCACAATTTTGTTCTTATTTATTTCTCTTGGCGAAAAAAGCCAGTACCGGAACGCCGTTCTAGTGCGTTCCGGCTCAATTACACTCCTGGGTATGGTATCCCTCACAGCGCAATGTAATACCGAAAATGAAGCACCTGATGAGTCGTTGAAACAGTCTGCACTACGTCTGCAAAAACGCAGTTTTTAGCCCCTGTATAATTCTCAAAAGATGGTGATTCACTGTAATTGTCCTCCCAAGAACATCCTAGATATGTTCAAAAGGGTCTGGATTTGGCTGGTATATCCATCCGGGAAACAGCTCACTTTCAAGATAATCATGGACTAGGTAAAACCTAAGTGAATGAATGTTGTCATCCATAAAAATTAATCGACAGCCAACTGCATCCCTGTAAAATCGAACATAGAGTTGCAAGATGTCATCCCTAAAATTCTGAGCAATTAGGGTGCCTTATCAAACACATGGAGAGGTGTCCACCTCTCCAGCTTAATTCCTACCCAGACCATGGCACATTCGCTGACATAAAGGTCTATTTTCAGAATGTTAGGCGAGAGGAAGCTGCGTCGAGAATCAGTGCTCAGGATGAATCGCAACTCGTCTATGTAGAGAATGTCACCCCAATTAATATCTGGTCAAAGGCTAATGTTGTCTGCGCCATGTTTAAATGTATCCATTTGTTTGGCAAAAGTTTTTTGATTTCCTTAGACCTTTAGAAACGAGATCTTATAGCCCTATAATGTCACAGCACTGATTTCTTAGGGGCGCGGCTAATCATCAATTAATTTTCATGAACAACAACGCTAGCCAACGTGGGACTCGCTATATTAAAGTTTATCTGGATGGTAAGAATATTCGACAAATTGATTGGCCAACCTAATTTTCAGATCTAAATCCTTTTGAAGATATTTAGAACAATGCACCTCGCCATTCTAAAGCTGAAAACTACTTTGAAGAGACATCTTTAAATCTGATAACTACTTTGCAGCAAGAGTGAGATCGATTGCCCAGAACTCGCCTGTCTCGCTTTCAGTGATATAGTGCTGTGAGAGGGGAACATGCAGCAATTAGAATCATTTTATGTTCGATCTTGCAACTTGTGTTTTTATCATTCTAGCATTGAAAAACCTTATTGACGATCATGAGTCCATACCCTGACTTTTATCGTGATTTTTTTTCTTTTTTAATTCTGTATCTATATTAAATACATGTAAAACATATTAACGTAAGTTAAATACAAGTTCACTACAACATTAATATATCACTTGTACACTAAGAGTTATTATTTTCTGTCTGCAAAATATAGGACAGCCATAAAATAACATAAGGTGTTTGGAGATCGCTTGTTAAAAATCTTTCCAGCCAAATGTAACTAAAAGCGACTATAGGATTTCGATTTATGCAAAAAGGGGGGAATTAGTCCTAATTTTTGAAACCAACTGTAATATGACGCTGCACACGCAGTTAGCATAGTCAGTCGAAAGAATTACAGAAATCACAGATTTTATTTTAGCGTCGTTGCACGTGATTCATTGAGATTACAATGCTTACTCTCAGAACAGTAAAGCATAGGTGCCTGCAGTTTACCGTATTCATGCAAGAAGGAGCACCTCTCCTCACATTGGATTATGAGTTTAGCAAATTCTGCGCAACATTATACAGACGAACGGATAACTAACCGTGCATTTTCTTGCAGGTGGCCACCGGCTTTCCCGGTAGTCCGAAAACAGTGGTTGACAAAGAGAGCATTGATAATCTAGCCAAATTGAAAGGATCGCATTGTGACTTGCTTCCTAGAAATTTGTTCAATTTCTTAAGATTCAAAAAATACCTTACAAAGTATTTCCTAATCTAATCAAGGAACAATACACCAAGATTCAAATCAATATGACACCTTTATTCTTTCACACAAACTAAATTACAAAAACTGTTGCCATACTTCAGAAGATTACAATCACTAAAAGTTATCACTAAATGAGCTCCCGTAAGTCTGCTTATTGTACTTTTATTCATAATTTTAAAACGATGGGATTTATTGCACACGCATAGAGCTGAAGTTCGACAAATCAACTTCAAAAGGCGTTCTGCGACAGAGCTTGCAATTCAAAGGATACATTTTTGGAACGCAGATGTCAACTCAGGGGTGACTGCGACTCCATTTCAAAAATCCTGAAAACTAGCGTGATGTGAAAATCCGACAGGGCTTCGAATAATTGTTTATAAGATGCACAAACATACATATTTCAGCAAAACACTAGATTTTCATTAGTTTATTTCGACACGAAGTTAGACTACTCCATTGGATATAATCTAAAATTATGACACTATCTAATATGTTTGTTCTAAATCAAAATTTGAGACATAGTGAATCTAAAAATATCTGGATAAATCCTGAACGCAATCAACTCTGGGTCAACTCTACTGAACCACATATATCAACGGTTACAAAATAAAATGTATGGTGAAAATTGTAATTTCTTTCATTCTTTCGTCTAATTGACTTGGCCAACTGCGCATACCACAGTGGTGAGCAAACCATCGGTCGCTAAATGCAAAGAAATTTATCTGATAATAAAAAAAATATAAGACTTTTCTGCAAGAAACGTGGTTGCGACCCCAGAGGAGTCGCGAAAAAATTCTACACACAGTGAGGGGTAGGAAATGAAAATAGTTTGCTCACCACTGGTATACAGCATCATATTGTAGTTGATGGCAAAAATTGATACTATTTTTTGCATACATCGACCAAATTTGGTTACTTTTGGCTCAACAGATTTTTAACAAACGAACTCCAAACACTCACATTATTTTATGGCCATCCTGTATACTACTCATTTTACCTCAGTGGCGAATCCAGGATCTGGGTCGGGGGGGGGGGGGGCTGTAGTCATAAAAATTTTGTATCGCCGCCGACGGGGGGAGGCACAGCACCCCCCGGAGCCACCCCTGTTGTGAAGCTCTTCCATTGTGCAAGACTTAATAGCAGTTGCAGTAATCTTCTCTTGCGTTTTATTCCTACTCGTAACTTTTTTTACTTTCTCGTATACGAAAAGAAAGTATTGTAATCATCAAAAAATTCGAACTCGAGATTTTGACGAATCTCCACGAGACCGAAAAACAAAACTTTGGAATTATATCTGTCTGTCTGTGAACACGACAACTCGAAAACTATTAAAGCTACGGGGATGAAATTCGGTATGTGATCTTTACACATAATTTATAGGTTTCTATCAAATTTTGGACAAAATCCGTCTACGGGAAGTCTGTCTGTCCGTGTTCATGTGAAACTATAACTCAAAAACTCGAATAGCTAGATAGATAAAATTTGGTACACAGTTTTATCATCAGGAATGTAAGTCTTTATAAAATTTTGGGTCAAATCCGTCAAAGGGTCGACTTCTGTCGGTCTGTATAATCGCATACTTCTGAAGGCAATATCTTCTAAAAGAAATGACTTGGATAAATGAAATTTCGGATGTAATCTTGAAACCCTAATTGTAGATTTGACTCCATTTTTCGTTTAAATCGGGTAAAAAAAGATGTTGAAATTGCCTATTCTGTTTTATCTCCATTCTATGCAGAAAAAAAAAAAGGCTGCGAACGCTGGAGCGAGTGTTTTCCCCATCTAATAAGGAATACCGCACGTTTTCTGGCGCGGTGTATTTTTTTCCCCCACCCATGTTATTCCTATGCGAGAAAGTTTTGGGGAGGCCACTCCTTCTGGTTCTTTTTGTAACTTAGATAACTCGTACGTTAACTTGCAATAGGAATGGCGTTTCAACGTTTGCGGAGCGGGCGTTTTCAAACGCAAGAGCGTCTTGGCATTTCATTTCAGACCATGTATTCTATGATGAAAATTTCTTTTATACATGTATTTTTACGTATATAAAAGCAGAACTCTTAGACATCATATGTTCTATAAGTATGTACTCTTAAATTTTGCATCATCTTTTCTGAAATGCCTGTACGAAACCCGAAAAAGGTAGGGGAGAGTGTTGCTCCTTTGACCACTAGTCTGCGCTGGCAAAGGGACAACATTTAGAAGTTTGTGTATTTAGTACAAAGACCACCCACCAATTGCTTAGTTTAGCTCGTTGCTGCTTGAAAGGAATACTTACTGTGCTGAATAAAAATATTTATCTGATTTTCAGTATTAAAAAGTAAATTTTACAGACATTACTCTTTTTGCCTTATAACATTTTTTGTAAATATGCATTAAGAAAGAGTATTAGGGTATACATACCACAGACAAGACTAATAAACTAGGGATATAAATTTTTCCTAAATTATATAATTGAATACAAATTGGTAGGCCAAATCAAAGTTTCAATATAAAAAAGTGTTTTATATTAAAGCATTGATTATCAATCCGTATTTATTTTTTTAAAAAAACTTTAAAAAATCTACAATAAGGATAGTTTTAGGATAATTGACAGCAATTAAATTTGTGTAGGAAAAATAATGATAGATTTTTTAAATTATAAAGTTGAATAAAGATGTTCATTAAATAGTTGCATAATGAATATATTTTAAAATGAATGAATCTTTTAAAAATTATGGAATGTTATAAATAATTTGGTTTTATGCCCAAAAACTTGAGTTTTAACCAAAAGTAACTATCTTATTGTTTTATATGATTAAAAGCCATTTTCTCATTTATGTTTGTTTTCATTATAAGTGCAGGTCAAAGGTACAACATCCGCCGGTCAGAGGTATAACACTGTTAAATAAACCTTTGACCACCGTGTAAGGTTTAAAAAAAATTTAAAATGTTAAAATTCTGGTCTATGAAAATATCTAAGAAATGCAAAACAAATCAGAGTTTAGGTTAGCACTCACAACAGAAGCCAATAAAAAATTAATATCGAAAATCAGTCAAAGGTACAACGCTCTTCCTCATATTTTAGGTTTTAAAATAAGAAATTTATTTTTTCCCCTTAGAGAAGAAGACCGAGAGATCTTGGTAAGGCATAACTATTTACTTCAGCAGTTTTTTTCTTAACCCTCTGTTAGGAGCCGATGGTCTCTCATATCACTTGGGTATATTTTGACTTCCTGCTTATAATCATCCGACTACGATTTAACGCCCTTTTAGCTAATATTATAGACCTTCTAAGAAAGGGGATTAATGAAGTTCTGGTTTCAATCACCCATCGCCAAAGGCCGGAAACACGATTCCAATCTCTCAGACCGCCGCATTCAAAATCGCCCTTTCTTTTTATCTCTCAATTGGTTCATTTTTAATTTATAAATATTTTATACAATTTGCATTGCATGCTATTGCAATTGTTTAATACAATATGAATTCAATGTGTTGAGTGAATTTTCTTTGGATATTGCCTGAAATCGGTGGGACTAATTATAGTATTTTTTCCCAATTCAATTTCACAATGGTCTCTAAATAGTGCAATTTCTGTTTAATTATAAAATTAACGATAATGTAGATAAAAAAAGAGCATGTGATCTGAGAAAATTGCCATGTACGAGTCATATAATAGCTGCCCCTAATGAAGGGATAAACATACTTTCAGCTTTACAAATTAAAGGTATAATTCTGATATCTTTTCTATCCAGTATTTTGCATGAAAGGTTATTTTGTCACGCAAATGCGAAACATTTTTCCCAAGTCAAATTATTTTTCAAACTTTTTTTTAAAAAAAAGTCTGCATTTCAAATTGGACCTTATGATTTTGTAAATATAAAATAATCGTAATTTCATCAAATGGGTGGAATTCAAATAAACAATAAATTAAAATTCAGAGGAAGTCATAATTTCATCATTGTTTTAAAAAGCCCACCATTAACATGGGAGATAGCACTTTCTATTTCACTTACAAACCAAACAATCAAAAGAAAGCCTACAGATTGAGAAACAGAAATACATATCTTACACATACAACTTACCTGTATGCTAAAAGGGGTTCTACTTGAAACTATATGTTTAATCAAGGATTACCTACCTCTAAAAATGACTAGAAGATGAACTTCTTATGAAATTATATTGATATAGAATATCTTTCTTTTAATACCATACGAATTTAAATACTGCCCCCCTAATTTCAATATAGTTATGGTTAAAGTAATGGTTTGATGTAGA
Source organism: Araneus ventricosus (assembly GCA_013235015.1). Classification (NCBI taxonomy): domain Eukaryota; kingdom Metazoa; phylum Arthropoda; class Arachnida; order Araneae; family Araneidae; genus Araneus; species Araneus ventricosus. Next base: position 16,953 of record BGPR01002901.1, read on the forward strand.
AAAGACTTTCATATCCAGAACCTATAATTTGGCAATATTAAAAAAAATGGCGTATTCAAAGGTCATAATTTAAACTCTAAATTTTAGGATTAAGATATAAAATTGTGGATATTTTGTGCTTCACTGTTTTCAGATATATTTAGTATCTCACTGTACTGGGACAGAAAAGGTTAAAAGAATAGATAATTCTCAAGGAAAAGATATTTTTCAAAGTATTAGGGAGTTTGATAAACTAGTATCTCTTATATCAAGTACCTAATTCAAAGGTCTTAATTTAAGACTAAGATGAACCAGCGATTTGATTAATTAAGGTATAACAAGAACGTCTATAAGTTTGGAATGATAACTTAGAACACAGTTATGTTCTTAACTAACACCACTGTGGAAGAATGAACATATAATTGAGAAAGAATCGCTGTTCTTGAGCCAAGTTAGCAATGCTGTGGTTTTTCTCAGACTTGCAATAGATGTGGGCCAATTCTCTAAAAAAACATCCATCTTTGACATAAATTTTGGAGTTTTGTCAACCTCTCAAAATAGTCATAACCAAAATAACATGCAATTAAAAAGGTGTCTTAATATATTCTTGCTCCTCCTTTCAAATACTCATAGACTTAAAATAACATCAGAGACAATTCAAAAAAAAAAAGTGGTTAGACTTAAGGAAGGCAATATGCAAATAATGGCCATTTTTTCTTCTAATGAAATTTTTTCGATAATCATGACTGAAAATGTAGCAGAAAGAATGAATGAAAATTACAAGAATATCATATAAAACACAAGCAATAAATGAAAGATAGCAGACATTCGTAAGATCTGCCAAGCAGTGTTCATATGTTTGAAAGTGATGTTATATTACTTAATAATAGATAAGCCAAATGTTTTAGGTTTAATGGCAATCAAAACCGACTTGACATTTAAAAATATAGTAATCATATGCATATATATATGAAATGCATAGACTCTTTCATGAAGAACTATGTATATTATTTTTTTAAAGTTTTGTTAATACATAATTTCAAGAAAGGTGAAAGTATCTCATGCAATACCTTATTTCAGTAAACATCATTTAATATTTTCATTTCTATATCATTCATTTTTGAAAGAGAGAATTGAGACTCCTAGATGATAATACCACCATTTTAGCCACAAGTAATACCTCCTCATTTTTAAGGTCCCTAATAATAACAGATGCAGCAATCAAACAGGATTCTCTTTCATATCTTTGTTATGGCTAGCAAAGTAACTAAAAGTTCCATTTTCTTATACATCTTCAGATGTGATCAATGCAAGGACAAAATGTCATGTGGGAAAAACGAGGAATTTCTTCATAATATGCTTGAGTAAAGGATTTTACAGCAAACTTGATAACTTTATGAACACACTTAGGATTCCATCTACTTAAATATTTCAATTTTTAAAAATCTTCGTTACTTGTGTTGTTAGCTGTACTTTATACAGACAGCATCATAAAAATGTCCTGCAACAGATTTACAGCTAAGTCGCATATTTCTGTATATAGAATGAATACTCCCTTACTGCTAATGGACACAGACAATTGTACATGAATGTCAAGAGATTTAGGCAGCTCTGCTGTTGGAGGTGGCCTTTTTATAAAGTTTTTGACCTAATTAGCAAAGGTGGTGCCAGTGGGGGGACCCGGGGCCACGGTGCACACACACACACACCATCGGGGAAAATTCTTGTACTTGCTCACAAAACAGGGTATTCAACTAGTAGATAAATAAAGATCTGGCGAAAATTTGGGGCCAATTTCATTACACTCCTCCCTCCGTACAGCAAGTCGTGCCCCCCCCCCCCATCGAGCAGACACTCTAGTGCCACTCCTGCTAATCAGATAGGCAATAGTTTTTACATGTTCAGGAGTGGGCGGCGAGGCAGACTCCCATGTGTATTCCTCAATTGGAAATAAAGTGGCTTTTTAGCAAGCATAAGTCTTAAACATTCCCTCTACTAAACCAAACCTAAAGAGATTCAATAATACCAGGACAAAAACTATTTCCTCATATTACCTTCATATAAATGTCGGAAAATAGTTGAGAAAAGATATAACTATCATATGTATTAAATTTTTAAATTAATGTTTTCTGTATGAATAAATAAAATATAGAACTTTTTAATTTAATAGATGTTTTTATTTCCTTAAATAAGTTCATTTAATTCAACGATTAAGAGTTTTATTATGATACAGATATCAGAATAATATATACCAGGGATTTTTCTTCAGTTAATGTCCAATACATTTCACTTCCCATAATTAAATATTTTACTTACTGCACTACAGCATTTTCATAACAGTCTTTCTGAAAATTCAAAACATGTTATGCGGCAGAATAAAGTATGATTATTGATTTTTAATGAAAAGGTTACACCAATGTCTTAAGTAGTACAATGTTGTGTATTTAAAAAAAGTAAAACACTTTTAGAACATAAAAAAAAATCAAACCTTTATTTCGGAAACAGCATACATAATAGTACTTACATATTTGATCATTCTGAATAAAACAAAAAAAATGCATAAATATCAAATTTAAATCTTACCTATATTGCTACAGATGGGTGGATGGACTGTTAGTGATTATGGATAATACATACAACATTTTAAATGTCCTTTACTAATGGAAAACAATTACTTCATAGTTTCTTACAGAACAGCAGGAAAAATATATACACAGATTAACAGCAAACTTACGTGAAATTTATATATTACCATAAAGAAATAAATAGCTAGTTACAAAAGTACAAACTTTCTGTGGTAAAAGCATTTTCAGAAACTCGTACAGATACAAGAAACAACAAAATAAAAATAAAGCATATTATGAATAATAATCATGTAAGTGCAATTTATGTGATTGCAGGGTATTTGATTATCAGAAAATCACCCATCATGGTATGACGGGTGCAAATTGCCTCTTCATTCGAGAGATTTCCCGTCAAATTTGACACGTTTAAATAGATATATATGCGAGAGAAATGTTTAACATTCATTGAAAACAAATAAAATATAAACATGTGTTTTATGACAGGAATTTTTTTTTATTTACATATTTCCTTATTCAAAAATCCTCTTGGTAAACAACATTCTGTATGAAGTATTTTTCGTTGTTTAACAATTTTATTATAATTAAATAACCATGAAATTCTCAGCTTGTCAAACGTTAAGTTAAAATTTCAAAGGAATTCTTTTTCAAAATTCTAACCAAAACAAAGCACTTCTCTGCTTGTCAAACATTGCCAAAAAATATTATCACGATTGCAATAAATAACAAGATGCAGAGTAGCGTCCAAACTATATCAAGCGCATAATATATCACTGACGTCATTTACTACTTTCTATTAAAAAACAGAAATTAATTTGAAATATATGATTAATATAATTTAAAATTCTCGGGAACTATTGATCATAGCAAAATAAATTTTATATTAATCGATAGAGAATTTTATTTCACTATTTTAGAGCTATTAAATTTGAAATTAGAATAACAATTACTTTTTTAAATTTAAAATTACTGAAACTTAGGTTCTCTAACAATGAAATAATGCTGTTTAGCATCTCGCTGTGCTATGGCGAGAGTTTTATTGTTGGTGTCATCAGAGCGGTACCGAAAAACAGATCTGGGCCATTACATTAGTAATTTGTTAAGTTAAGCCATAGCAATAACAATATTAAGCATTTCTTTAGTTAATGTTGCATTGTTTAAATTTCAGCAAAATAAATAAATCTATAACTTACCTTTACTTTCAGTAGATCACATTGGCTCTTTGTAATAAAAAATAACTTAGATATCGCAATAATACAGCGATTGAAAATCATAAAACTCATGAAAAAAATATTTTAATGCCAAAAATACTAGAATGGATCAAGCTACATACATGAACTAAAATGAAAGAATTATTCCGAAAAACAAAAATGGCAAAACTTCGGGCATAGTCACAGTTAATGCTCAAAATGTGACTAATTCCTGAAATACATGCAAAAAGGTGAACTGCCAAATTTGAAATTACTTTTCTCATTATACGAACACTTAATTTTTAATCTCATTTTTAACATTTGCATTTGAGTTCCCAAGAAAATAACTTGATTACACAAACACACGATTTTAGGTAACCCATAAGCATGTACTTATTATGTGCTCTCCATTCTTCAGCAACACAAACATGATAAGGATGAAAATTCAACTTCAATTGTTTTTGAAATCTCCTATATGATAAATTAGATTGCAGTGCAAAAACATCTTACTGTTGTCTTCTCCTGACCAAGAACAGATGGATGACCAACCATTTCAAAATGAGAACGTTTCAAATTTCTTGAAATTGGGTTGCAACTGAGGAAATTCTAATTTTGTTAAATTCAAGAACGTTTTGAAAGATATCTTTAAATGATTCAATAACTTATCAGCAACATGCACTGCAGAATATTACTCAATAATAATACTTCATTCTCATAAAACTCATCTTTATCTTGCTCCAAACAAACATTGTTAAAACTAAAAGCATTTGCTGCAACTAAGGTCTCTCAAGTGATATTTTATTGTAACAAAATAGTGGCAACCACCAACTGAAACAATGTGGTATTAATGTACATTCTGGAACTGTTCCAATTTCTGGAAATTTAGGTTATGTGACTTTTCAATCACCCTGCATTTTATATTTTCTCTTATTAGTACTTGGTCAATTTACTATAAAGCATGCACAAGTGCAATGAATTACTTTTTCTAAAATTTTCCTCTTTCTTTCTTTAGTTTTGCTTACAAAGATCAGATGTTCAATTTCTTTTGTTATTAATTTAATATTTTCAAAAAAATTCCAAAATTCTATTTTTTACAAGAGACACTAATAAATTTTACAGCAAATAACTAATATCTAGACTAAATCAATTCCAGTAAAATTTTACTTTTACAAATTAAAATTTGACTGAAGAGAAAAATATGATGCAAAAAACTGCATATAAAGTGTGTTGTGCAGAATGTGCACAACAGCGCATAAAAACAGCCTTTGTCAGAAAACCCCCAGAAGTGGAATATTGTTGCAGCTACGAAATCTCTAATAGCTGAATGGAATGCATTCCTGGGGTACATATAGCAGTATGCTTCAAGCATTCAGGATTTTTAAAAAAAATTAGTTTAGAGATGCTACTACAGATTTCCACTCAGCAGAAATTGGTCCCGATAGCTGGAGCATTATAGCAAAAAAGTTGGTCATAAATTTTCCATTCTAGTATATATGGACTCTACTCTTATTAAGATATGATAACATGGACACTGCTGAACTTGACAAAGGAGTTTCAACGAAAGACTTAAGTTCAGTTTAATTAAATTTACAAAATTTAACAAAATTACGTTATATTCTGAAACCACACAAGGGTTATTTTAGAATGGACCTCATAATTTCGAAAAATTGTCAGATGACAAGGGCAACAACTGAGCCGATATCTCCCTCTCCAAACTTTGGCACCACACCAGTGGGAGGACATTTGCACTCTCATGGATTTAACATGTACTAGGCTTGTATACACTGTAGTTCTTCTATGAAATTGGGCCTCAAACTCATGATCCTCCGTTGAAACAGGGCCAACACTTTGGCCATGTGTCAACAGAGTTGAGGAGAGAAATAAATGGATGAAATAGGAACATTTGATAGAAGCATTGAATATCATTAGCTATTTTTTAAAGCTCTTCAAATGCTTCAGTCCCAGAAATTGCTGCTTTCCATAAAGTGGATAATTTACATTATCCAATTAATAATTTGTAAGCAGAATATATTTTATGTATATACATTAGATATGTATTTTAATGAAATCAGTTTTAAAAAGGAAAAAGAGGTAAGCATTTATTGTATTATCTTAAGCATTCTTTATTGTATTTCACTCTATTATAATTCACTCATAATGAGAAGTCCATTATTGACAGTTCTCACCACATTTACGGATTGTCATTATAACAAACTTTTACTATATAAGGTAAGTGCTCCAGTAGTGGGCCACTTGAATTTTTAAGTTGAAAAACAAGAAATTCCAACATTCCAATGGAATAAAAGATCTGCCTCTGGTAGGCTGAAACCCTTATCAACTAAATACCAAATGCACAGCCTTTATTTCCAGTTTAATTAGGAGCTAGAAAGTTTGTTGCTGAAGTTGGTCTCTGAGAGAAGCATTTTTAGCTTATTCTTAGTGGTTTCCTTAAGAGGTAACTCTTCATTCAACTATTTTTTAACATACATTCTATTTGTTTTTAAAATGAATTGTTACTGATATTATTTGATTATATAATGAATGTATTATAAACTATCTTTAAATTAAATAATATTGATAATTTATGGATAGTGAAGGGTGGCCCACTTTTGGATCAATGTTTTACTAAATGCTCCAGTAGTGGGCCTAGGAGGGCCAGTACTGGAGCACATGCTTTTTCTCAAATAGACTGTTTTGTGATGTTTAATAAGAAGGTTATATCTTGTAAAGTCTTTATTTAATTAGATTTGCTTTATTTTTTATCAGAACCAGTAGTAGGCCACATGGCCCACTTCTGATACACTAATGGTACACTAATGAAACATTCTGACCAATTACTTAAATAATAAATATTTTATAGTACTGCTGAGGAAAAGACTGATATTCAAGAATTAGTTGAGCTCTGTAACAAGGCAGACAATAATAACTATCGCATTGCTGGACCATCAAAAAATATTCCATCACCATTTAAAAGGGCTCTTTTCTGGCTGCAGAGGGAAGATGATAAAAGAAAAAAAAAAGATTTATTCAACATAAAATATCAAGATTTAATATCCATAATGCCCCAAACAGAATTTAAAATGGAAGATCGATAATTAGCATATACCTTTAATAAAAAAATTGGCTGTTAGAGAAAAAATGTAAATCTCATGTGACTAGAATCTATAAATAAAAGATTTCACCTATATCAAGACATTTTTATTGCATTTTTATACTGTATAATGTTAATGTATTGTTATTATTACTATATATAATGATTTTATTCTTTTTTCTTTGGCACAATTGAGAAATCTGGGTGGCCCACTTTTGGTATGCCCACTACTGGTACATCAAAAGTTTGCTATGCCCACTTCTGGTGCATAGGAGTGATCTAAGTTTTTAATTTTAAAAAAATTATATTACAATTATTTTGATATTTCAGGTGATTATTATTTTAGATAAAAGTTTGAACAACCATAAAAAAATATATATTAACGAAACTTCTCAAAAGTTTAGATGATAATTGAGGAAATACCCTTAAGTGGCCCACTACTGGAGCATTTACCTTACATAACACATTAAATATCAGAATATATTAAGCTTCCATGCATAACAAAAATAAGAACAGAGTCATACAACATAGAAACTGCAATTTGTTTTCAAATGAAAATACTAAAAGAAATCTAGAAAATTACTTACAGGTTCCAAATAGCAAGATATTATTTCTATTTCCAGAACACTTTTCCTCATTAAGATCTGTTTTAAAGTCTAGCAGTAATTTAGTTAAAACTAATGAAAAATAATTAAGCTGCAATATTTCAAGTACAATAACCAACAGAAAATTACCTGCAATATCAAATTCATACAACTGGTACTTTTAATTCTTTATTTTATTCTCCATATTACACATTCTGAAAAATCATGAATAAAGATAATTTTTTTAATATAAAGAAAACTTTTGAATCATTTAGGCTAACAAAATAAATAATCAAATTACCTTCAATAAAATTAAACTCAGTAGAAGAATGAAGCAGAATAGTAAAAGTTACAGATATTTATAGACGACATCTTCTTAAATCTTTTCATCAAGGAAACAGGAAAACTCTCAGCAGGAAATATACTAAACAGTTGACATAACAATGCAAAACTGAATTTACAGTTGTTGCCATCATCCATTTGCTTATCTGTAAAGAATATTTAAAAAATCATATATGGCTCATAACAAGCTCAAATAAACATTCAAACATAAAAATATTACACTTCACTTTGTGTACAAGGATGAGAAATTATCATACAAACACATCGCCGTCATTCAGGCAGAAGTTACCAAGTCTAAAACTAGTTTCGAGTTGTGTTCAGTTTAAATTTAATTATTTTTGAGTCTTTATGATAAATAGTAAAAATTATTTTACAGGTTTCTAGCTCCAAAGATTTATTTACTGATGTTTAGATAGCATACTTCTATCAAGAAATTAATAATTGCAAATTCTAATTGAATGCCTTAATCCATGAAAAGGTTTTTGTGGACTTGGTGACTTTTGCCTGAATGATGACGATATGGTTTCTGAACACCCCAGATGGCCTGTTAGGATGGGGGTGAGGGGAACTGGGATTAAGGTACTTTTTCGTTAGCCGGGCGCAAGCGAAAAATCGCCAAATAATGTAGAATTCCGCCAAATTTCTTACAACCATTCTCTGTTGTCATTCGCTTCGTGACTTGGCTCGCGTTTGGTTCACAATTGGCGACATTTGCGCCCGGCTAACGGAAAAGTACAAGGATTAATAATCCCTTTCCAATTAGCAAGCTGCTTTCCTATTACAGAAGATTTGCTGCATAGGTATATTTTCACATGAGGCAGAATATTACAGAAGAGTTACATGAAAAAAAAAAAGGCACAACTCAACTTATTTCATTTTTTTCTTATTGCAGGAAAATATTTTCATTTTTCAAACTTCCTTCAAGAATATTAATGTTTAAAAGCTTGCTATTTTACACACAATGCAGAATAAAAACTATCCAATTTCAGAAAACAAATTTGAAATTGAAGCAAAAATAATCAAACTAAGGGAAATCATGAATTATTGAATTTTTGCAATGGATTCTTTATTCTTCAAAAGCTGACTAATGAAGCAGTTAAGATGGAAAAAAAAAAAAAAACATTAAAGAAAGTCTTTGAAGTTAAACTTTTACAGAAAAGATTTAGACTAAAAAATTCCAATGGAAATCAAAATGAAATGTTAAGTGTACGAAAGCACATACATACTAGTTCATTTTTATATAGTTGTGTTAGTTAACATTGAATAAGAGATATTTTTAAAATTTATTTCTGAAAAGCATGAAAACACGGAAAAAAATCACTGATAATTTGTGAAAATAAATGAAATAAAAATGCATTAAACCAGGAGAATAATAAAACAGGGTTCTTACTAATATTTTAAATTAAAAATCAAGTAGTATTTAAGGAGTTTTCAAGGAGTCAATATTTACGCATGAACATGGGTTTGCTTTTTAAAGTACACAAAAATTATATTAGAATATTTCAAGCATTGCTAATAACTCAAATAAATGTGGTTATATTTATTTCTTTTATAGGTTTTTACTAAGCTGATTTATCCGAGAATGCCATGTTAAATCTATTTATATGAAAATAGACTGTTGCCGCTTAGACACACAATTTTTTTATAAAATTATACAATTACCCCAAAAGCTCAAATAGTTCATTACATACCATGATTTACCATGTTTCAAATAAAAAACTATTTCCATCAATTTTTTTTAGAATTTAAATTCTTAATTTCCATGCCTCACTGTGCACCTTATGTAGTGCACAGTGATACAGTATTTAAAATATGGAGGTGCAAAGAGAGACATGGATTTAGATATTAGAAACTGTTTTTTGGCATTTTCATTGATTATAAAATAGTATATGAAGAAAAAATTAACAACATTTCTTGATTATTAAAACTAATTTAGCTGAAACTGATTAATAGTATCTATTTTCCTTCAACTCCACCATCACAATATGTGTTCAAAACAAACCATACGTTACAATTTAAAGAAATACAGTAAATTTTTTTTAAATAATCCAAGAGAAATAACATTCTCAATTTACACCATTCTATTGTTTTGGTTATTACTAATTGGCACTTAAAACCAATTATTAAATTTTGGATACTGCTAAGAGATGAACATCAAATCGTGGAAAGAGCAACGCAAAATACTGGGTAATTGATACGGAGGCGATTTATAATCCTTTTTATCGGTGAAACGTAGTACACATTTAATAAAGAAATGTTAAAAATTGAAAATCAAGGAGTTTATAAGGAGTAAAACCCAAATTCAAGGAGTTTCCATAGTGCTTGAAAATGAAAATCGTTTTCAAGGAGCGAACATATCCCGTAAAAGGGATAAACCATTATCATGGTATCACTATTCGCATCTGTCTACTTTCAACTCAATAATACAAAACAAAATTGTTAAAGAACTATGGATAAATTTGAAAACCTTTATATTAAAAAACAATGGAGGAGGGGAAGAATAAACCATGTTATTTACATTTGGAGTAGTACAGTATTGCTAAAAAGATATTTAAAAAAAGTGATCCAAGATATACACAATTAAGATGTTCCATTTCATTTAAAACAAAGAATATTCTGTACATACAAAAATCTGTTTTAATCTTTAAATTATGGGCTAGAAAGAAACTCGATCATTCTCCTATGGCAGGTAGATGATGAGACAATATATATTTTGCGGTAGAGACACATAGAGGAAGATAAGGTCTATGGTCTCCCTTGATCATTCATGGAATAACTATTCTCTTTTTCTCTCATTAGCACAGGGTTCATACTGTATATATGATAGTAAAATTCAGGAGTTTCTAAGGATTTTTTCAGGAGTACAGAACAGAAAATTCAGGAGATAACGTGAAAAAAATCAATTGTAGGGGAGAAGGGGGTAGTGTGGAAAGTTTTTATAAAATTGGTAAAAAAGTATACTAAATATCAATTCTCCCATCTTTCCTGATTGCGGTGACACAGAACATGCGCGATGACTCTTTCGGCGCTAAGTAAGGTCAGAAGTGAGAGTTCCGAACTCCAGTGACTTTCTATCAATAAGAGAAAATAGAAACGTCATATTTTTATGTTTTATTATAATTTTATCTTTTGCTCTTTTGATTGTAATTTTTCAGGAGACAAAGAGAAATATCAGGATAAAAAACACAATTCTCAGGAGTTTTCAGGGCCCTTAGGAAAAAAAAAAGCAAAATTCAGGAGTTTTTCAGGAGGAGTACGAACCCTGTTAGCAATCAATTTACCCATTTTAAATGAAGTGATTGAATAAGACATGGAAGTAAAACAATCAGCCAAGTGACATAGCCAAGACACATATTAGTTTAAAGGGGAGGGTAGAAATCGTAATCGTTTACCAACTCCTAACAAAGGTTAAAATTCTATTGGTACAAGGAACTGTACCAATAGTACCCTTCCCCCTGTAAGGATAAGGTTAATAATATGCTTTTATGCACATGCTTCTTAGATGCTTCATGATATAAAGTAAATTTAATTTCTTTGTAAGACAAATAATTTAATTCAGTAAAAATTAAAATAAAAATATCAGAAAAAATAAACAAGGGGATTTTAACATAGATAAAGTACAGTACCATCACCATGCTAAATTTGAAATGATTGTATGGTTAAAATAATACTGATTGGAAGTATATAATTCAAATTCTAATCATTGATTGAAATTTCGATTATTCCTGCATCACACAGTTCAAATTAAAATCACATTAGATTCCTCATCAACTTTTTTTTTTCGATTATGAGACACGAGGTTTATTTAATAATCGAACATCTTTAATATTAGCAATCAAATCATGCTATTTATGGACAAGCTCTTAATAAGCTGGTCAAACACATCATCAACTTGTTTCATTCATATGGCATACATTACATAAGTTTTCGATGTTTTTTTAGAAAATATGCGAAATAAATGACACTCATAACAATAACTCACTCAAATCTTTCCATATACTGAATTATTTTCTCTGCAGTTTTTAATAATTAGAAGAATATTTAAGAGTAAGTAGCATAATATGACGTCTGATAACTAGCAGAAAAATCTGCACCGAAAACATATGGTTTAGCAATCATGGTACTGTTATTGCACTCGTATGTAACAAAATCGTAAATGAGTCTCCAATCAGTACTTTCTGGATGTGGCGAAATTAATTTTGTAAGAAACTAATTAATGTTTAAATTCACCAAATAACTAGTAGAATGAAATCATCAGCATAAGCTTAAATCATACCAATCGGTACAATCATAATCATGAAAATAATCCGATAAAAAAGAAAATTATTCACATAACTGTTGACCTAAACTAAACAGAATACAAAACAACTCAAAAAGGCTTAAAATGCCAACATATAAAAAAATTACGATACACAAATAGGTTCTTTTTCTTGAAACTCACCACTAGCACGTGTTTTCTGGATCAGCCATGAGACTCATCCAGGAAGTCGGACGAAGGGAATTTTGTTCCTCCTCATCACAATCTCGTCTCTCCACATGCCGACAACCACATTTACATGGCAGCATAGCAACAAAAAGGAGGCGATCGGGATGCTGCAAATAGGGCTTTCGACTCAACAGGGGTTGCCAGAAAATACTCATTGCGCCAACTACCGATTTCTGGGCTCAAAGGGAGCAGAAATTTCGTCGACACGTGAGAGGGTTATATTTTGTTATCATATCAGTTCTCCGATAAGGAAAGCTGATACATTTTATAGAATATTTTAGGAGGATTTATAGTATAAATTGCATTGCAATGAAAAATGCCACATATAAAATATTTTTCTTTATTATTATAATAAAGAGAAAAGGAAACTTCTTGTTTAAAATTCCCTTGCAATTTTAATCACACAGTATCCAGCACGGCAGTGGCGTAGCGAGCAGGACCGGATTACTAAATAGGCAATGTAGACAACTGCCTATGGGTCCCGAGACTATTATTATTTTAAAATTATTTTCAGGGCTTTCTTTCGATTTATAAGATCTGTGTACTTAGATTTACTGAAATTAAGATGAAGTATCTTTTGCGTTTCAGAACGTTATTTCTTGGGATTTTTTTCATGTTTTCAAATTCGTTAGCAGATCAATGTGTCACAAGTCAGCAATTCTGACAAATTTTGTATTAGAAATTCTGTTTAAAAAGTTTTGTAATTTTTTTTAAAACCATTTTACTTTAAATTACTTTTAAATTTTAATCTTTTATACTCGAGATGCTAAAACCAATTTTTTTGAGGGAAAAAAAAGTTCTGTTATTTCAGTTTGTCATAATATTTGTTACAGAGAACTTGGTTGTATAGAGATTAAATAAAAACCAATAAAAAATATCTGGTTTTGGAAGTTGGGGTGGGGCCCCCGAAACTTACATTTTCTATAGGCCTCTAGAAGTGTTTATCCAGCCCTAGTAGCGAGGGTAAATGGCGCCTTGTGCATATAAATGCTCAACTATTTTGTCTTTTCGACGTCCCCAAGGCTGACGGTTGGGGAATCTGAATCACCCTTGCTCTTCATTCGCCACGCCACTGCAGCACAGATTGAATTTACAAATCCAAGCCATCTGGACCGCCGGAAGCTCTCCATTTTTCAGCACCCCCAAATTGACAGTGATAATGCAATTGTTGTTTCGGACCGCCTGAACGCAAAATATTTTCAGTTTAATTTCAAATCCCCTTTTAAAATATAAAACCCACAAAAATAAAATTCCCTTAGATTACTATTTAGGCAAATATATAATAAGTATGTGCTTCAAGATTCTACTATAGCCTTATTATTTTATTTAACAGAAGTACTTATCTTAATCACTTGGTTCTCACTCAAATAGTGGCGTACTAGGGATAAATGGCGCCTGGGGCAAAGTATTTTTATTTTGCTCCTCCCCATGGTCTATTTTTGTCGAATTTTGGATTTAAAAACATAAAAATGTTGCCTTCTCGGTGCCTTTGAAAACTGGAGCACGGGGCATCTATAATCCTTTGCTGCCCTCTCACTACGCCACTGCGTTCAGAGTATCAGCTGCTGGTTCCGAACACATGATAATAAACTCCAAATCCGAATAAAAGTTCGGACTGTGTTCAGGTATTCTTGTGCTGACTTGTCCTATATCAACAAATTCCAAACCTTGATTTTTGCTTACGCAGTGAACTGTGGTGTTATTGTCAACTGTACGGTAAAATAGAAGTGGATTGTTGGATGGATAATTGTGGAGTTGCGTCTCCTAAGAGGGATCGAGAAAATTCTCCGATGGTCGTTTTGTTTTGTGCTCGTCAATATTTGCGAACAAAAATAATTAGGAAAATCAATTTGATTTAGAATATTTTGTTAAGCTTTTGACCTACGAATTTATTTAACCTCTTAATTAGATACCTTATCCTACGTAGAACATTTATTGTCATTTAAATCCATGTAATAACGTTAAGGACACCTAAGATAATAATAAAAAAATTTGGTATTTAAGAGCGTTCAAGAGATTTTTGTCTTTAATGTAGAGTACCTTGAGTTAATTATAGATTTAAATATCGAAAATTCTTTAATTCGATACACGCCATTGTATGCGAAAACGTTAAAATTTCATAAATAGCTAATGTTTAAAATTTATTTTGTCCCGTGTTTAAAATTAATTATTAAAATTTAATAAAAATTTTAGAAAATTAATAAAGTAAAAAAATAATTATTCAAATTCAATTATATTCAAATTCAAATTTAAACACGATTTGTAGCAGTGTTTTCATGGTTGTAATGAAATTCAAACCAATTTTTGATTTCACTCTCGTCTTTTACCAGTGTTAAAGTTATGGTAAAAAAAATTGCTTTCTTTGGACATTATTTTCAAAGCAGAATTTTCACTTTCGCCTTTATTAACACGATAAAGTTTTTGGCTGGCATTTTTTCTATAAATTATGTGATGTAAAAATCGAAAATGTCACAGAATGCAACGGCTGATGCAATCAAGCCAGACGAAGGCTATACAGACGAATCAAACCTAAAGCATTATCATACTACTATGTTTTGAACGAAAGGTTTGAATCTTTAATTTTTTTTTCAGTAACATTGCCGACATATCCTTTCTGATATTTCGATGATCTTACGGAATTAAGCATAATATTTAGTTTATAAAAACATCCTATACAGCAATTTGGCAGTAAAAAGCTATTGCCTTTGCGGAAAACCTTAACCAAAGTCGAAAGAGCACTTAAAGCTATCTCTCAGCTGTAGCTCAAAATTACTCGAGAAATCGGTTATCATATCACCATGTTTCTTGTGGCTATACTAAAGTGCAAACATCCCAGACTAGCCGAATTGTGAATTTTAAATGCGTAACGGATTTAAAAAATGTATCAGATTTGTCCCAAAGCCCAGAATTTCACCTATAAATAAATAACTTGTATTAAAAAAGATTAACTAAATGTAATTGAAAAAAGTTCAAAATTTAAAATAAAATTGAATTCTCATTTTCTACTTTTATTATGTACTGGTCGCCTTCTGTGACCAGCTTGTTCGCCGGAGACTCAATGATTTAAATTGAATCTTGCATCATTTTATATTCATGGTTCTCTTAACAACGTAATTTTAAACTTCAGATTGCGGTAGATATTTAACCCATGTTCTATTAGTGACCTTGGACCTGTTCTGTTCATTGTCTACATAAATGTCCCTATCGACAGGGCCGGCCCAAACAAAAGCGGGGCCTGGTTCAAAGTTGATTTGCGGGGCCTTGCAGCAAAATCCGTATAACAAAATAATGATTTATTGCATTAATTGCATTAATTATTAAATTGATCAGATTGGAAAATGACGCAATTAATAAATCAATATAATTTATGCATAAGGAATATAAGAGATATCATTTTTAAAATAATTTTCGATAATTAAAATAATTTTTAAATTTAATTTGACCAACGTGCAAACTTTAATGCTAAAATCGTTAAATCGTTTCGTATCCTATACGAAATCAATAATGAAGTTAATGTAATGATAGTTATTAAATAGTCAAAAATAATTATGAAAAGGAAAAAATTTAACCCTCCAGAAGTCGCGCGTATGTACGAGGTACGTGCATCGTATTATATATTTATATCGTGTTAGTTTACAAAAATGAATGCAACTTTTATTTATGTAATCTGTATTTAATAGCTCCATACTAAATATCGATTATATAAATAAAAGTTGCACTTAAATTTATAAAAGAACGATATAAGCAAGTAATACGATGCACAATATAAGTATCTCCTACAATACGCTTGACTGCTGGGAGGTTAAATAATCCAAATATGCAATACTTAGTAATGTAGCGTTATACTACATAGACAAATAATAGTTCGAATTATATTGGATTTCGATTAAACATGCACTTTTCTAGCTTTTATGGAGGAAAATTCATCAAATACTCCATCGAATTAATTTTATCAGAAGTGTATTTTTCGATGCTAAGAAATGCAAGATCACTCAGGCCATCTCCCATGGCTGCTCAAGAAAATGACAATATTAATATTAGTTTACTGAATGAGCGTTTACAGCTAGCAACAGACATTGCAATCGTTAAAAGTATCTGAACTGCATTTCTCAGATTTGGGAAAACATACTCACCGTAAGAAAGTATAAATTTTAAAACATCTATAGCAATTTTTGTACAAAAGAAATGCTAACTATTTTTACACTTTTCGAGTCAAGTATGAAAGCAGAAACGTACTGAATATTCAATACTAAATGCGAATTACTGTAAATATATTTCAGAGGGAGAGAAAAGTATAAACTCAGATAAACTTATAAGTAACTTTAAATAATGCAGAGGTTGCTCAGTGATTGGGACTGAAGAGGATTCGATTATTTGATGCAAGTACAAATTAAATCATTTGACATTCACATTTTGAAACGGCTATTTGAATATGATAATTGAATTCAAGCATTCCTTTTTAAATAAAAAAAATCTTCAATTATTTTTTGAGAACACATGTTGTAGAAATGTGTGCTGTCTTCCTGCTTTTGTGAGGAAATATTAAAAACTGTTCAGTTTGAGAACTTTCTGTGATAAAATTAAAATTATAGAGTGAGAAAATAGGTTCAATTAAAGTTTCAAAACATGAAAGTTCTAGAAACTTTAAATAACTTTTAACCATGCAATCAATTGAAAGAGAAAGTCCCTCTCACCCTTTCAATTTTTCTCTCGATTTCTGATTACAATATTGAAATAAAATTTCATACCGTATGAATGAGATTTTCTTTTAACTTATATTATGAAATGAATCTTAAAAGTTGAGCTCATTGTTTTTTCATATTTAATAACAAATAGACCAATAAGATAAAACTGAAAAAGATAATCACCTAATCACAAACTTATCCACAGTTATGCAAAACCTACTGTGAGTTTCAGTTTTAGGATATTTAAATTGAATCAATCTTCAAAATGCTTCGTATATTTTAAAACTTATCCAAATAATTTTGAAATTTAGCTTCCCAAAATAATAAAAGGTTCCAAATAAGTAACATTTTATAATGAAAAATGCCCAATGTAAAAGAGTAGAAAGCACCAATTGTCGTTTTTTAATTAAAAAAAAAAAATCTTTTATCTGAAATGTATTCAATAATAACAAATAACAAAAATATTGTACTACAGATACAAAGGGAGAAACTACAATGCTTTTTAAATTGATAACCTATTATAATAATAAAATTTTCTTTTTGGAAATATAAAAAGAAATATTGTTTAATGAATAACTATAAAAAAGAGATAAAAAATAGCATACCTGAAATTTGACAGCAAGGAACAAAAGCAGAATATTTTATTTTGCTGTACGGCTAATATTCTGAATGCGAACGAACTATTCAATTGAAAATTAAGCTTCCGAGAAGACTCATTGTGTTGTCCGTAGTGTTTCACTCAATCCAAATAATATTACAGATTCAATATTTCAGATTCACTGCTATTGATTAAACTCTGATGGATAGATGTAACAGACTACCTTTTAAAAAGTACATGCGATGAATTTATATATGCTGGAAAACCACACTTAACAAGAAAAGAGAGAAACCCCTGTGATATGTGCCTCATCATCACTTAGCAGACCTACTGGGAACAAGAGAAATACATGTGCTTAACATAGAGCTAGATAAGGAGAAGATAAGGAAGGGGCACCACAAAGTGTGTGTCCGCGATGGATTGATAGTGGGATGGATAGATGTAACAGACTACCTTTTAAAAAGTACCTACGATGAATTCATAGATTCTGGAAAACAACACTTTTTACAAGAAAAACGAGAAACCCCTTTGACATATGTGGTTCATCATCGTTTAGCAATCCTGCTGGACACAAAGGGAACAGATGTGCTCAATTTAGAAATAGATAAGCCGAAGATAAAACATTCATTTAGAGGTGTCTCTTTAAACTGCCCTGTGAAAAACTATCTGCTTGCCATTAGGAGAACAGATGTGTATCCCCACAGAAGTCCCTGAAGCAATTGTCTCGGGAACAAGGAATGTATTGAATGTTGTCACCTGAAAACGACTTCAGCCATTTCCCGAAGACGTCAGCACGTATAACTCGCAGTCTCCTGTTTCTACAATGTTTTACACGTATGTTCGGATAAAAACAAACGAATTGCAAAAAGGCATTTTCATTTTGTAAAATTCCTCAGCGGCGCGGGGCCTTTCAGAAGCGCGGGCCTTGTGCTGTCGCACCGTTCGCTCCCCCCCCCGGCCGGCCCTGCCTATCGAAGTCAAATAACTGACCATGCCATGTAACTTCTAATTCCACGTTGTTGGCACTATTTTCACGTTCTTATTCCTTTTGTCTCTTGTAAAATATGCATTTGATTTCAACATTAAAATGACGCAGCACATTTTATGACCAGCGGCATGTTAGTTGGATTAAAACATGCTGAAAAAAGCATGGAAATATAACAACCATAACCATGCAGCTTTATGCAGATGTATTTCTTAATATAAGCAAAGCAATATCTCGGATAGCTTAGTTTACGGATTTCACAAAAAATTTGATGAAATAAAATATGAAAGCAAAATGTATTAGGATATTTTCTTAGATTACAACAATGAAAGAGAAATACGCAATTAAACATTTATTTAAACAATGAAAACGATTTGAGTTGCGTTGCAAAAATAAAAAGTACTAGCTACGTGACCCGGCGTTGCACGGGCTTTCTCGAATAATGCGTCATTCCTTGACGGAGAGAAAAAGTGAGGTCATGTGACACATGCCCAACATTCTCTCCTAAATAAATAAGGAGAAAAGAGCGGTTCAATCATTTCGTCCGTGTAAAGGATTCAAAATATACTTTTAAAAAATCGCAAAAATAATCTTTATTTTGTAAAATTACGATTCCGGAATTATTTTTTGTCTGACTTTAGTACGGAAGGAATGAGATAACCCAGCGTTGATCGGAATCCGTATTCTTTCATATACGCGCCTCCAGTTTATATACACATGAAGCAAGAGGCACTGAGTACATGAAATCTAAAAGTGAAACCTCATAGAAAACAATAGTTTTAGTAAAAACCCTATATGAGCGATTTAATTTTCCTTGTTTCGTTATATCAATTACCAAAACCCACACAAAACTCTATCCACATTGACTTGTTGCATTGTTCAGGTTTCCATATTGCAACAATACATTTTTTTTTTATTTCTGTCAGCGTCACTTTTTTATTGTTGTTGTAACAATGTTCTTTAAAGTAAACGACTTCAACAATAAAATATATTTTGAATTGCGCTGCAACAATGAAAAGTATTGTTATAAAGTATCCGAAACAATGAAAAGTATTGTTGTAAATTAGTTTTTAATTAATATCTTTTTCACTAATTAAAATTTCGGAATTTAAATGACCGAAACGGCTTCCCTGGATTATTCCCCATCTTTTGGTACTTTCCGCGCGCTTCTCCGTTCGGCGGTTCGTGAGAAGATAGGCGGACATACATACATACATACATACATACGTTTGTTTACCTTCGAATTTTAATAGAGTAGACTAGCTGTATGACCCGGCGTTGCACGGGCTACATCGAATAATACCTGAGGTCACGTGACACATGCCTAATGTGTGTTATAATATTGTTGAAGTGTGTTGTATTAGTGTTTTCACCTCCTGCTTCAGCTGGGTGTAGATGATGGGTCCTGTGATAAATCTGGCCTTGAATTCTGAAGCAATACGCTCCTCTCCCTGTAGACGGTACAATCTGTGCACCCATTGAAGCACTGGTACGACCTTATGTTATTTTTGAAATGCACTGATAATTCATCGGAGCCATCCATCAATTCTTTTCATTTCCACTGGATAAACTGAATCCTGCTCAATTATATTTCCATTATGACAACAATGAGTGTAAATTCCTCTGGTATTCTTTTCATCCCGGAAATACAACCCTCCGCATTTCAGACAGAGATTGTCCATTTCTCCACAGTTGTGTTCTTCAACAATAGGGTAAAGAACAGTTCTAGCTACATAAAAAGTTTGTATCTGATGCTGATTTTGTCCTTCAATAACATTTAGACGGCGTTCTCTTGCATGTTGTAGCATGGCTGACAATCGGCTATTTCTTTGTTCGTCTGTTTCTTCAGCTCTTCTCTCCTGGCCACATTGTGCCATCACTGCCAATCGTCTATTTCTTTGTTCTTCTGTTTCCTCGGCTCGTCTCTCCTGCGCATGTTGTGCCATGTCTGACAATCGGCTATTTCTTTATTCTTCTGTTTCTTCTGCTCTTCTGTCCTGGCCACGTTGTGCCATAGTTGAAAATCGGCGGGTTCTTTCTTCTTCAGTTTCAACAACTCTCCTTTCACGTTTTCTAATTGCCTCCCGTCTACTGGTAGCATCCCGTGTAACTCCTCTTTTTCTTTTAGGCATCGGAAAAAGCGAGAAATGAACAAAGCAAAAATAGTAACTTCCAATATCAGCTTAAAATAGAAGCTTCCACAAATATTTAAACTTGATCAAATCAATGAATAATGATTAAAATCACTAACATAACTAATTTATATCTTTCAGCACATAACTTTACAGAAACAAAACACCCCTTTTAATTTCGTTAAAATGATTTTGTTGGACGTTATATCACGGGATAAAAAAAGAATTTATACACTTTTAACAATACATTTTTTTTTATTTCTGTCAGCGTCACTTTTTTATTGTTGTTGTAACAATGTTCTTTAAAGTAAACAACTTCAACAATGAAATATATTTTGAATTGCGCTGTAACAATGAAAAGTATTGTTATAAAGTATCCGAAACAATGAAAAGCATTGTTGTCAATTAGTTTTTAATTAATATCTTTTTCACTATTTGTAATTTCGAAATTTAAATGGCCGAAATGGCTTCCCTGGATTATTCCCCATCTTTTGGTACTTTCCGCGCGCTTCTCCGTTCGGCGGTTCGTGAGAAGATAGAGGGACATACATACATACATACGTTTGTTTACCTTCGAATTTTAATAGAGTAGATTGCTGTAAACTATGCCAAAAAATATTCTTTTAAATTTATTAAAAATCGAGAAAATATCGTACGACAACTTAATTAATAACGCTGAAAAGGTAATTTTTTGTATTTTCATATGGTGTAAAAATGATTTTTGTGGTGTAATATTTTTGGAAGTTATTAAGGGAAAACACCAAAATTTCGCTTAATTTTTAATTAATTAAAATTTCAATAAAAGGGCTCGGAGGTGCACATTCCTCTCCCTCCAAAGTATTTTTGTGCCAAGTTTCGTAGCTCTAGCTCCAGCGGTCTGCCTTGTAGAGCGTCAACACACATATACATACATTCTCCTTTACTATTAGTAGCGATAAAATATATTCACCCTAATTTGATTGGAGGAAGAAAGTGGAGTGGATTGTACTGCTAAAGCTATCCCCAAGGCAGGATTATTAAATAGGCAAAGTAGCCAACTGCCTATGGGCCCCGCAACTTTGGGGCCCTTTTTTTTGCTGTACTTTCAGAATAATCTAATATTGTGCTTTCATTTAGTTTAAAAGGGCCATGTACCTGAACTTATCGAAATTAAAATCAAGTGTCGTTTAAATTTCAGAACGTTATTCTTAGTTTTTTTTCTTCATGTTTTCGAATTCGCAAACAAATCAGTGTAGTTCAATTTTTTTCGCAGTTGGCTGACTGACTACACGTCATCAGCTCAGTTAAAATTTGTATTAGAGTATTTAGACTGTGTTAAAAATGTTTTGTAACTTTTTTACAATTCTGACTAAAATTACTTTTAAATTTAAATTTTGGTTTTTCTTTGAACGCGAGATAAGATACTGAAACTAACTCTATTGAAGGTGATCCGCAATTAAATGTTTTATTATTTCGCATTGCCATAATATCTGTTACTTGAAAATTGCTTATATAAAGATTAAATTAAAATCAATAAGAAGTACGTGGTTTTGAACTTTGGGGGAAAGGGGGCCCCATAACTTGCATTGCCTAAAAGCCCCTACAGGGCTTAATACGTTCCTGGACCTTCTTAACTATTCGGGACAGTTCCAATTTTTTCTTCTTCGCACCGGACTGAAAATGTGTTTTGGATTAGAATTCAGTGCCTCAGATTGTCCATTCTTTCACTTAACAGCAAATAGCTCATATTAAATGACGAATTACTCGATGTTTTTATAAAAATAAGCCTCTGAAAAATTGTCCTTTCCAGCCTACACATAAAATGTTCTCCCAATGTGGATAGGAAAAAATCGTAAATTTATAAAAAAAAATTATTAATCATTCTTCATGCTTTCAATTTTTCTTTTAATTAATTTTTTAATAATTAACCATTTTATTTTTCTGGATTTATTTTGTCCCCCACCCCACCTCTCCCAGCCAGCTTCACGGATTGAAGTCCAGAAAATCTGGTCACTTTATCTATATTTGATTTATCCACCCAGTGGCGTAACTGCAATTTTTGCCGCCCGGGCCGTTCTTGCAACATACCGCCCTTCCTTTACAAGCTATATAGGATACATAAACCTCCAAATAAAAATAATAAATTCCAGGAGGGAAAAACATTTTATTAGTAACGTAATTCGTCGTTTGGCGCCCTCAGTCTCTACAGATAGGTTGCGAAAACGCGCGTCCACCACCGGTCTTTCTTTCACGTATCAGCAATTTACTGACGAAAGGTGGTAAATACAAATTAATCTCATTAGTTTTTTTTTGCACACAATGAATGATATAAGGCCATAGCTCCTCTTATTTATTGTATTGTTTTCCTGCATGTCTGATTTTGCCACCCCTTTAAATGGGCCGTCCCCTTTAGCTACGCCACTGTATCCACCCGGAAGCCCTTTCTCCTCAAACATCTGAATTCATACCTTAATTATCCTACTTAGAAGTGGTTATCTTTTGATGTTAATTATATGTTACTAACTAAGATATTTGATATTCAGTATATATTCAGTGGCGTAGCGACCGGGGGGCAAAGGGGGTCTAAATGCCCCGGACGCCTGGCTTAGGGGGCGCCATGAAGACAAAACATTAGTGCCTTATGTCATTTTTTAAAGCGAAATATCATGTCGGAGTGAAAAAAATCAAGGTTATGCCCCGGGCACCATTGACACTTACTAAACCACTGGTGACGACGGGGAGCGAAAATATTAAATTATACACCGGACATCAGTTAGCCTTTTTACGCCACTGTTGATCTTGATTAATGGTATTTCCTCTTTACTCTTGTTTTAATTTGTTATAATTACATTTATAAATTTATCATTCACCTTTAATCGCCTCTTCCTATTTCCTTTATAGTTTTTTTCTACATTTACTTAAGCCGCGGTGGCCTAGTGGTAAGGTCTCGACTTCGGGCTGGAGGTTCGAAACCCGATTCTACTGAATATCCGTCGTGTATTGAGCCTATTGCACGCTAAATCGTATGTAGGGGGCCAAACGTCCTCCCTTTGGTGTGGTGCGGAAGTTTGGAGAGGGGGTGTCGTCCTCGTCATCTGATCGAATCTCAAAATTACGAGGTCCGTCCCAAAAATAGCCCTCGTGTTGCTTCAAAATGGGACGTTAATATAACTAAATTTACATCTACATTTTGTAATGTACCAAAATTTATTACAATGAATTTTTTATTGTGACTTAGCATTGTATACTTCAAAATTCTCAAGTTCACATTGGTTCCTTTCGACGTTTCATTTGCCAACAAGGTCCAGAGTCTCTCAGTCAAATGAGGTATATCCAATGGCATAATGAAGTAGCTGCGAGGGGCAAGGCTGAAGCCTCGAGCCCTTGTCTTTAGGCGGAGGGGTAAAACATTTTTGCACTCATTGTATTTATGACCAGGAAGGACGAAAATAATTACTATGCCCTGGGCACCATTTACACTTGTTTCACCAATGAACGTTTTTTCCTTTTTGGAAATCGATACTGTAGTCGTCTATAGCGTGTGCGCACGAAGGAGTTTCAACTTTTTAATAAAAGCATTTATATCTTCAGATGGTTATACCAAAATATTTAGCTTACACCATTACCGGATGGGAGGGGGACCTTGAGTAAGAGGATGGGAAGCTGTCGTATAAGTAAGCAGGTTCTCGCTTTACGGGAGGGTATAGTAATGGTGGTGTTGTTCGTATGGGGCCATCGCCGATGACGGGACGTACTTCTGTCTGAGGGGTCGTCGTATGTGCTGCTTGTAATGGGAGCTATTATGTGTTCGGCCACAGAACCCGAATTTGATATTCGTGGTGGCCGGGTCATTCATTTCACGCCGAGTGCTACGGCAGAGCGAGAACAATTCTTTACGCTTATGCTTTATGATTACCTGTTTATTTGATTTCACCAATCCCGATTTCTAATTTCTAATTCTACTGACTGTAAAACAGCAATAGAGGGAACATTCAGTTAAGTATCCTTCGAAGTATATTCTCAGTAATATCATGCAACAAAATGTTTTGTTTGTAGAACTGCTCTGAAGAGAGACTGATGAGTAAAGGATTGAACACATTTAATAGTCTTCTCATTATGCAGTAGAGAAGTCAAAGCATCATATATATCTTGTCTAACAGACGTCACGTAAACCAAAATCTTTTACAATATAGGCAGAATTTAATAAAACAACAAACATTGAAACTGATTTAGTGACTTTTGCTCCTATTTTTTTACAAAAATAAATATCTACTCTTTCTATAAAAGTCCAGGAAAATAGTTTCAGACTTAAAAATGTAGTGGCAATATTATTGGTTAATTTTAATTTAACCTCTTGGTTAATTTTAACCATTAAAAATCGTTGTGAATACCTTTTCGAAACGAAATAGTGTTTAACTCCTTAACTGCAGTACTCGAGCTTCATCCGTGCAACAAATTGTGACAAACTTATAACACAAAATCAAATCATTCATAGACGATATAATTCGATAAAAATCTAACGATTAATACATTAGCATCTCAAGATTGTTCAGTTCACTTGTTACAACTAGGGGTGAAATAATCATATCATGCCCTGGGCGCCAATTACCCTCAAAACGCCCCTGAGATTGTAATGGACTTTTAGTCAAATCAATACAACATATTCCAAATACAGAGAGGGTCTTCTAATTAGTTAGTAAAGGAAACAACACAGTTAAAGAGTTAAAGTTTGGCGCCTTTCATGGTTTCTTATTTTTTTAATATACATTTTGTACAAAAATATATAACATTTTAAAATTATGCACTCCCAAGTAATGCGCGAGCAGCAACTCTTGAAATATTTTAATATGTTTTAAAATATTGCAAATAAGTTAAAATTAAAATATGCTAAGTCTTGAAATGTTTTATCAGCTTTATGTTACGCAGCTGTCCGCCTACAATTGTTAACGAAAGTTTTCCATCTCTATCAAAATTATGGCAACTGTGTGAGAGGGGAAAAAAAAATAAATTTCCAATTGGAATTTCACAATACTATAGAAAGTGCGTGTCTTTCTGCTTTTAATTAAGCAGATAATTATTAATATTTTTAGAAAACGAATTTCAAAATAAATGAATGTTTCATTGATGTAAACATTGCGAATTGTTTTAATAATACGCAAACTTCAGACATTCTATCTTTTCTTACCTAGAGTAGGCTTCTTAAGGATTGAATCATGGACAATTTTGCGACTACTTTCACAGCTTTTTTAAAAAATTCCAGTTCAATACCACTATTATTCAGAAAGATATCGTCATTGCAACTTGGTGAATTTCGGTAGCTAAATGATGAGGTTCTTGCAAAAACTGATATTTTTAAAACTTGAATCTTCGAATAGTAACCGTCGAACTGTAATTTAAATTATGTATTTAACTTATAAGTATATATGAGTATTTAGGATCTTCAACTTTCATAAGTTTAAAATGAAAGCAAGTTAAATTAAGCCGAATGAAAATATTATAGATATTTTAAATCACTCTATTTATTTACCTCCTAGTTGCTACTCGTAATGTATAATTAAATTACTAACATAATAGTCAAGATCTGTCTCTCGGTAACGCGCTGACGTCAGCAACAATACAACTCGCACCATAGCACTGCGAGACGTCAAACAGCATTATTTCATTGTTAGAGTAAAATTACTAAATTTCAGTAATTTTAAATTTAAAAAGCAATTCTCGTTCTAATTTCAAATTTAATAGCTCTAAAATAGTGAAATAAAATTTTCTATCGATTGATATAAAATTTATCTCGCTATGATCAATAGTTCCCAAGAAATTTTAAATTATATTAATCATATATTTCAAATTAATTTCCGTTTTTTAATAGATAGTAGTAAATTACGTCAGTGGTATATCATGCTCATGATATAGTATGTTTATGTTTATTTTATTTGTTTTCAATCAATGTTAAACATTTCTCTCGCATATATATCTATTTAAACACGTCAAATTTGATTGGAAATCTCTCGAATGAAGAGGCAATTTGCACCCGTCATACCATGACGGGTGATTTTATAGTTTTGTATAATTATTTACAAAAATAATATCATACAGCAAAAATTTGGCTTACGGTGGCTTATAAAAATCGTATAGTACAGTCTGTAATTATTTGAGAAGCTGCGAGATTTAAATATTATTTGTTGCGAACGATATTCTAATTTTAATTAAAAATAAAAAATTGCAGACAATAAATGGTTTTGTGTATTTAATACATATAAAAGTATTGTTTACATTACATTTTTATATATTTTTAATAAATGCGCTTATATACGTGTTAATTTTAAATTTTTTTTACTTTCTCGCATATGACGTTTACACATTGTAACCATGCACAATTGATTTGATATTGTAACTTTTGGATATGTTACAAGTATTTTTTTTATTTTCAAGTATTTCAAATTTTTCTCACAAATACTGAAGCATAAGGAAGGTTTTAGTTAATTAAATAATAAGGATAATTAAATAAATTAATATTTTATTAATTAAATTATGGAAATATTTTCATCTCGAGTAAAGCTGGGTATATCAGCTAATGTTAAATATTTTCATTCAAAGAGGCAAAAGACAAAATTATTTGTCTTTGTGCTAGGTAAGCAAAATCACATACTAAGAGTAGTTTCATTATTATTCAGATAAGCCATATTTTAAACGCATTTGATAACCAATCAAGGGGAATCACGCCAACTCTTGTCTAACTTCAGAAAGGAGTAGCTTTTTTGCATTTTATTTGAATATTCAATTTTTTAAAAGAAGTTCTTACTGCAAGCTGATTCCATAATATTAAGGTGACAACTTTTTTACAGAGAAAAGGAGGACACAAATAAATTGAAGGAAAAAAATGTCGTAAATAAAAGAAAGATTTTTTTTCATTGCAACAATAATGGAGAATGCACGATAATATTATAAATGCATAATAATATTTGTAACATTTTACATTATATTTACTTATTATTTAGATGAGTACTTTTCAACTGAATGAGTATTTTTTGTCAATGCATCATCTTCTAACAATATATTGGAAATATCTGAACAAGAAATATCCTTCGTTCTCCGTATCGAATACGGAGATTCGAAAAGGAGGACACTTTTCGAGAGAGGACAAAACTTACAAAAGGAGTTCTGTCCTCCCTAAATGAGGACGATCGGCCACCTTAATAATATTAACTTCCTAAGCTCTTACTACCATATTTTAACTCTTCAGTGACTTGCAGTCGCCAACAGCGATAACGACAAAATTCTATCGCCGGTGCGGCAGAAACCCGGATGTCAGACGTGACGTAATTGCTATCTGAGGATCGTCTGACAACAAATAATCAACGGCGAGACTTGTTCAATTTAAGGGAGCGTGGAGTTTAACGAGCTTTGAAGTAAAATTAAACGTATTTAAATGGTTTATGCAATAGTTTTGATGTTGAAAAAAAACCGTTGGCCTAGGGAGCTGTTCGGAAATTTGTATTTTTATAACATAAATACAATTTTTATGTTAAAATATCAATATTATTGAATAAATAAGACTAACAATTAAAAAGCTAAAAACAATAGTGTTAAATAGTTAAAACTTGGACGAAATTTGAAATTTTATTTAAAGCGTGCAATTTTTATACAGCTTTGCAAGCATATGAAACAGGTTAAAAATAGTAGAAAATTAATCTAGGAAGTAATTTAAATTTCTGTTGAAAAAAATTAATTAAAAATATTTTCGCTAAAAAATTTCCTTCTTCTAGGAAAATTCAAAAACACGAGTGCAGAGTTATAATTAGCAAAGATTATTCTTTTAATTACCGAATTACACAATATACACCCCAGGCATCTCAATTTGTGATCATTTAGTTGTTTTTCGGATAGAAAAGCCGTTGAAACTTTTATCAGACGTCATCTTAACGTTGTTTAATCGAAACATTAGAATTATCTGAAGTACTGTACAGAAGTGTGGTGTGGTGGGGCAAAGGAGGGAGCCAATTTTTCGATGCGCCGCGCCGGAGCGAAGACAAAATAGTTGTAATATTTACATTTTATAACGCAAAATATGACAAAGAGGCTCATCAAAAACGAGTAAATGACAAAGTGCTATACAGCTGAATAATTTTTTGCATGCAGTGGCAGCAGTTTTATTAAATATTCTCATGTAAAAAATAGGCATTCATACTAACAATATTAATGGAAACAATTATAATTAACTAGCCGCCTTCGACGACCAGCTTGTCCAGTAAAAAATTATTCAATTATATCAATTAATTTCAAAATTCAATTATATCAATTAAGTTGCCGTAAAATGTTTCTTTAATTTTAACTTTTAAAAATATTTTTTGGCATAATTTACAAGAATACTTTTCATTGCTGCAACGGAATTCAAACCGTTTTCATTGTTTCAATAAATATTTATTTGCATGTTTCTTTGTCATTGCTGAAAGCTAAGGTAATATCTTAATGTTTAATGATATCTTTTAATCAGCATAATATCATGCAGCTAATATACTGCTGGACGTAAAATGTGCCGCGACATTTTAAAGTTAAAATCGAATGCATATTTTGCAAGAGGAATAAGAGAGTGAAGTTGATGCCAACAATGGGCAATTGTATGCTACATGACACAGACAGTAACTCGACTCCATAAGAGACGTTCATGCAGACAACGAACAGAATAGGTGCAAGGCTATTGAAAGAACATAGGTTAAATATCTATCAAAATTTGAAATTTAAAATTACTCTGTTGAGGGAATCACGAATATCAATTTATACATAAGATATACAGTTGAAATTATATTTCCGTCGAACAAGCTGGTCGCCGAAGGCGGCTAGTTGATGAAGTAAAAAAAAGAAAGTAAATTCCTTGGCTTTCAACAATGAAAGAGAAACACCCATTTAAATATTTGTTTAAACAATGAAAACGATTTGAATTTCAGTGCCACAATGAAAAGTATTATTGCAAATTATGCCGCCTAAAAATGATTTTTGTGTTATAATATTTTCATTAGTTATTAAGGAAAAACGCCAACATTTGCTTAATTTTTTTTAATTAATTAAAATTCTAATAAAAATTTCAAAAAAGGGCTCCGAGATGCATATTCCCACCCTCCAAAGTATGTTTGCGCCAAATTTCGTAGCTTTAGATCCAGCGTCCTGTCTTGTAGAGCGCCAACGCACACAAAGAGAGACACGTTCTCCTTTATTATTAGTAGAGATGACACCCATGGTCCAGAATGTGAGATAACAGGGGTATCGGGGGGGGGGGCAGAAACTAGAGCCTTACAATATTAAAAAGGGATAAATAAAACTAAAATGCTGCATTATAGGCATTTCTCCAATTTTAAATATTTTTACCAGGAGTGGAAAAAAATTCCTTTAACTATAGCTCATTATTCATGCCAAAATCGTGTCAATTAATCTGCTCCAAAGCGTAGGCATTTATTTCGCTTGATTCAGAGGCTTTTAGTATATCTGATTTTTTAAAATTTTGACGAGATAAGTTAATAATTTGATCCACTATTTATGCGTTTCATATAATTACATTGTTAAACTCTTGAGGAGAGGTGGCAGGTGTGTCTATTCCACCTTCTTAAAGAATTTTTTCCATAAACTTGTTCGTAGTTCATTATTGCAAAAATTAAATTTAATAGATATTTTAATGTTTCCAATTTTTTTAAAAAAATAGCCGTACCATTAAAAACTAAGTAGAATTCCTCAAAAATAATTTTAAAGTCTTTTTGATGAAATTCTCTCTGATATTCAGAACAAAAAAATAACAATGGTCTTAAGAGAATCGTGAATATCAAATTATGCTTAAGATATTCAATTGAATTTATATTCCCGGCGAAGAAGGTTGTCGCCGAAGACGGCTAGTTTTCAAAGAAACAAAATTGGGATAGTACTGTACCAGCTTTCTAAAGAGAAAAAATTATCGTTACTAGAGGTCGCCCAGCGGTCGAGATTCGACCGTAATTCATTAAATTTTTAAGTTTGGACGTTATTGAGGTTATTTTTTGAATTTATATTTATTGAAACAAAAACAACAACAACAACAAAAAAAAAAAAAAAACAGGCGGTTAAAAAAAATAAATGTTGTCCGACTGTTGACCACAGACTTTTATGTGTTTGACATTCAGTATGAACGTAAACAATGAATGTTTTATTTTATTTAATTTAATGTATTAGTAATACATACTATATATAAATTCCTTAGAGACAATCTCTGCTCTGTGCGACTGTTTGACCACAG
The DNA here is from genome assembly GCA_013235015.1 of Araneus ventricosus. Taxonomy (NCBI): domain Eukaryota; kingdom Metazoa; phylum Arthropoda; class Arachnida; order Araneae; family Araneidae; genus Araneus; species Araneus ventricosus. The sequence continues at coordinate 47,841 of BGPR01002901.1, forward strand.
ACTAATATGTGTTTGACATTGACAGATTTAAATCACTGCATTTTGTATTTCACTCCGAAGAGTTTTTAAAAATAAATAATCTAAATAAACTCCCTCTTGGAGTAAATTTCACTGAGGGAGGATTAAATCAATTGCAAATCATACACTCCGCATTCACACCAAATTCACTCTACATTTACTCCTCTAATTTTTTACATTGTACGAACGTAAACAATGAATGTTTATTTAATTTAATGTATTTGTAACACATATTATAAATAAATTTTATCTTTCTGCACTCCTTCTCCATATGAACTTTAACTATGACAAATGTCACACTCCTCCGTGCGCGCAATGTGCTTAAAAAGGGGTACAAAGTTTTTTCTTCACGTATTAATATATAGATGACAGGTGCATCTAAATAGTAATTATCGATGTACGATGTTCAAAATACATTGAATGAATGGAAATTCCGACGGGACCAAACGGAATATCGTTATAGACAGTACTGTTATACTCAGGTTTCACTGTACTAAGTGTACCGACTAATCCGGGATATTTAACTATTGTAAACATGCAGTAAAAGTTGAGAAAGTGAATTCAATCTTCACTTTTATTTAAAATAACTTTCAAAATAACTTAACTTTTTAAAAATTAAATATAGTTAATATTCTTTAATATCCCCTATTTACTTCTAAGTAAAATTCATGACACTTTTATAATCGCAGGCAAACAGGCGGAATTTGGTATTGTCCCGTCTGGTCAATTAAGTAAAATTAACACATTAATATTTTGTCTCCGCGGCAGCCTTCATCCCGCGTTTCTACGCCATTACGATGTCGAAAGTTGCGATTAAATTTTCTTCGTGTTAAAATAAAATAACACAAATTTATTTAGAACAGAACAGGGACTTTTAAAGAATCTTCCTCGCTTAAATTAAAAATTGTGAAAGCATTTACGTTCACCAATTTAAATCACCTTTTACTAGTAAAGAATTAATATAAATTAAGAAACAGGCGAGGTTCGAGCCGATTGGGAAAATATTAAAAAACTTTCTTAATAGTTATTCTTTTATTGGTCACGAGTCCTACATTTAAGCAGTTTTCAATAAGAAAGGGTCCCTCACAGTCTTGGGACAAACAATAAACACCTTATTCAACGTGATTTGTTGCGTTAGGTTATTTCTCTATAAAGCATCGTTAAAACACGTTACGTTGCATGATGCAGCGATCTCGAAACGCTCGAATGAAGGTCGCGTGCTCACATTAGCATATGCAAGAGGAAGACATTTAAAAAAATAGAAAAGGCAGTTTTATTTTATGCAAGGTAGTTAACAATCATTGTTAGCTGAAAACTGGTTGCACCAGGTGGCTTCCTTTTTTTTTTCACTCGGTATTCGAAAAACTAATAACGATGTCGAAATTCCAAAGTTGGAACTTATATCGAGACGCATTTTAAAATTTGCGGCATAGATGAATGAAAATAATTTTTTTTCTTGTTTATTAAACTATATTTTGTGGCGTAGCTAAAGAGTGGCAAGGAGGTCGGTCCTCCCCGAGTGAAAAGGAGCAACAAAATCAGACAGGTAGAAAAACAATTTTACAACTACGAAGAACTGCATTAGTTTAGTCATTCTATACTTTTCTCAACGGGAAATGATGTCTTTACTTGAACTGAGGGGCTTAAGAAAACAGCTTAAGATTTCAGCAATTATATATTCTCGCTGAGAAATATGTATTTCTTATGCTATTCAATTCAGTGAATGAACAATAAGAGTAACCATTATATGATAAGAATGACATTAACAAGACATTCTCAAATAGAAAGAAAGACTTCAAAATTTTATTTCTTTTGCTACAAGTAAAGATCGAGCAGAAACATAGAAAGAACCTCTCTTGAACTGTTATAGTTCATTCAAAATTATAAACTAGAAAACTCCGCTCCTAATATTGTCGTAAATTTAAGAATTTATCTAACAATTGATATGAGTGTCGCAAGCTGTGAGAAAGGTTTTACAAAATTAAAATTGATTAAAAATTATCTGAGATCACAGATGAGAAACTTCCGATTAAGTAATCTTGCAATATTATCTATTCAACATAAATTAACTTGCGAAATAGATTATTTTCATGATATGATCAATGATTTTGCTGATAAAAAAGCAAGTATTTTACATTACAAATAAATCGATCTTTGTCCTTAAATTTATTTTTCATTTTGAGGTTTATGTGTTCGATGAAAATTGTAAAGGAAAGGCTGCATGCTCCAAGTTCGTTCCAGGTGGCAAAAGTTGAAGATACGCAGAAAAACAATTTTACAATGATGAAGAGCTACATTAGCTTACTCATGCGTAAAGCGTTTTTTGGTTCAGGGTACCTACTGAATCAAGAAACGAAACCTAAAACAATTATAGAGGAGGGGGGGGGGGGAGGAAACTTGCATTTTTTAAATATAAACATGGTTTATAGATGGTTATTAGGCGGAAACTGGCACGGAATTTGCATTAAGTTATGCTACACTGTTAAATGAAATGCTAATATTTTTTTAATGAAAACTCTTAAAGCAAATGCGTCGAAATTGCGGCCCACATGTCACCCAAAACGAATACCTGTGTAAACTTGTTAAAATAACTACAGTGGCTCAAACAATTAAGGATATACACTGCGGCTTCTGCGCAAATTAACATTTTGTATGGTGAATAATGCGCAAAAAATATAATTATAACAAAACTTTTTGCAGAGGCATTAATCTATGGACATTTTACTTTGTATATAGCACAAAATAAAAAAAGAATTCACTAAAAATCATAATATTTATACAGCTTTAAAACTTTATTAGGCAAATTTTGCGGTCAAAAAATTGAGAATACACTTATAAAAAGTATGTTTAACTACCACAAAATATTTTCTACTTGGCTGCTATTTTAATCTAATTTTGCGTAATCCTATCTTAAACCTTTTCAACGATCATTTTCGTGAGATGAAGTTTGTTAGATGAACCTAAAGCCAAATTTTTAAGTGGAAAATGGTTCCTCGAAGAGAAACCAGTATTGATGTAAGGAAATTCGTATTAAGATTATTTAAAAAAGGAAAATCTTATCGTGAAATAGCTAAAATTGTTGGCAAAAGCCACACATGTGTCCAGAAAATCAATGGAAAATTTAAAAGTGATGGATTGATTGAAAATAAAAGTGGAAGAAGAAGGAAATGTATTCTGAGTGATGTCGCAAAAAGGAAAATTTTGAAAAGAAATCAAGATTAATCATAAAGTAAGTGAAGTCAAACTTGCTGCAGAAACTTCTCAAATCATTGGTAGAAGTTTAAGTGCCGAAACTGTGCGAAATATAATTAGACAAGCTGGATATAAAAGTCGAGTTGCTAGAAAGAAACCGTTCATCAGATTGCAAAATCAGAAAAAGCGTTTGGAGTTTGCAAATACTCATCAATTGAAGACCAATAACTTTTGGAATAAAGTTATATTTAGTGATGAAAGTTAATTCAACATTTTCGGTAGTGACGGCTGTCGCACCGTATGGAGAAAGCCCAAAACGCTTTGGATCCAAAAAATTTACGTCCTACAGTTAAACATGGTGGTGGCTCCGTCATGGTTTGGGATTGTATGGCTTCAACCAGGGTAGGAAATTTAGTTTTGATAGATGACATTATGTACCATATGGTTTACTTGGATATACTTCATAACAGTCTAAAAGAAAGTGTTAAAAATCTGGGTTTAGACGGAAATTTCATATTGAAGCACGACAACGACCCCAAATACACGGCACGCAACGTCAAAATGTGGTGTCTTTTTCATTGTAAACAGCAGTAACACACTCCATCACAGTCCCCCGACAACAATGTCTCAAAAAATCTGTGAGTCACACTCGAAACAGAGGTCGAAAAACACAAAATTAGAAACAAAACCTATTTAAAACAAGTGTTGCAAGAAGAATGGGATAAAATATCTTCAGATACCACCAAAAAGTTGGTTGAATTGGTACCACGACGTTTGGAGGACATTATAAAAGCCAAAGGACATGCAACTAAATATTGACACTTTCTTTATATGCAAGTTATTACAAAAATTTAATTGGTGTATTCTCACTTTTTTGAGGTAAAAGTTTGCATATGTTTATTTAAAATGCTTCTGAAACTTTTCATTTTAGAAGTTTTTCGATGATTGTTCTTTATTTTTATTTTAAATTAAACCATTTGTTATGTTTAAAAATAAAAACATGTTTGCACTTCTTGGTAATAAGTTATTTATATTGAAAGTTGGATTCATCAAGTAAAAGTAAGGTGTATTCTCAATTGTTTGAGCCACTGTATATCTAGCTGAAATGATAAGGAACAAAAATTAAAGAAGATTCGAATCTCTAGTCCAAAACATGTAGCGTAATAATGTTTTAGGCTTGATTCTTCTGTCTTGTCTTCGTCTGGCTCATTGCATCAACCGTTGGATTCGGTGCGTAATGAGTTTTGCATCACACAATTTACAGGAAGGATGCCAAACTAAAAACATTATGATGTTAATAAAAGAGAAAATTCTACTTTGAAGTTTAATGTCCAAAGAAAGCAATTCTTTTTCATCATAACGCCAACAGGTGAAAACAAGGAATAACGAGAAAGTTTGCAACTTTGTCAGCTGGACAGAATAAATTTGCCAAGCAACTTAGACAGCAATTTTATTCTGCGTGCGTCTCATTGAATAGCAGATGAGTGAGTATATGATGCCGCAAACAACATAAAGTAGAGCTATTCTCGAAATAAAATTGCCTCTAAAATCGAAAATTTCCACACAGCTTCTCATGATGATCAGCGAATATACAACGAAGAAAAAATGAACGTTCTTGTATCGTCTTTCCGAAAAATCTAGTCCAATAAAGAATCTCCAAAAGAAAATTTCGACCGAAAGAATACTTGGTGCGCCATTTAGACTGCAAAGCAGTAAAGTAACATTTATGTTCTGCGTTATATTATATATACCTGCGTTGTTACTATAGTATACCATAGCTTCAAGACAGTTTTTGATATAAAAACTGGAGTGAAAAATTAAGACAAGGTACTTTGCTGCTCCTTTGTTTTTAGAAATTACGAATTTCTATTTTCTTCAGAAACAGCGGTCCACATTAAGGGTGGTAGATTTTAAAATATAATCTCCTTCATCTATTCTGTGCTGCCTAACATAAGTTTGTCATAGGCAAACAAAAAGTTATAGATCGATAAGTAGATGTTGAAAATTGTTTTTGTTTTGCAAAGTTTGCTGTCTTCACTCCATTAAGCCTTTTGACCCGACTTTTGCGTGATTCAAATTTAACTATGAAAAGTAGTTTAATTTAATGTTGACATACTAAAAGAAGTGCATTATGAGTTTAAAGTTTTTCACTTTTCCTCGAACAATATGTTCCAATCGTATAGTTGATTGGAACTATTCCAGTATAACATCCGTAAAACTTTCTTGCCTGCCATAAGATTCGCATGTAAGGGAAACAACTTTACAGCTTAGTAACAATAATCTTGCAGTAATTTGATCACTGATGGGATATCTTGTCCCACTGTGAAATACGATTGGGACAATATATCCCACAAAAAGAATTTATTCCAAATTTCTTAAATCTGATATTAAAAAGGCTAAATTATTACTTAATAAGAAATATTTTACACTAAGTATGGCATAAATATAGTTGTTACACTAAGTATGGCATAATTATAGTATTAATTTTTTTTTATAAAAAAAATAGACCAATTGCAACTTGAGTAATGTGCCATAAAAAAACATAAGCCCGCTATTTGCAATCAGAGTGTTTCTAGGTTTCTTGAATCGAAATTTTATTCCCTAATTCCTTAAGAACACTAAAAACATAACTCATGTAAAAGTGGGATTTATTTACAAATAAAGAATGACGTCTAATCTCCGGGACATATATGCCCATAAGGGTCGAAAGGGTTAAGAAATTACATTAATTTAAACTCAGTGGCATAGAATCGGTAAGTGGCACAGGGCAAAATACGGCTTTTTTCAGCATCAATCATCACCAGAAGCTTATCAAGGATAAATTGTGCCCGAAGCATGCTATTATTTTTTCGCTTCATCATATTTCACATTCAAAAGTTACATGAAAGCAATAATGTTTAGTCCCCATAACACCTCAGCTAATTTTTCACTAAATTTTTAAATTTTGTTGTCTAGCCCTTATACTCCCGGGTCCTTGAGATGTCTATAAATTGTTTGCCCCTCACTTTGTCCACCCAATCGCCGCCAATACCTCCTAGGTATGGCGGCAGGGGTGATCTAAATACCCCTGATCTCTACGCCTCTGTTCAAACTTCCTACATTTTATTCTGAGTGGATAACACAACATGTGACAGAAGAACCTCTGTATTTGATATTCTTAAAGATGCTGTGTTCCTTGACGTTGTCAGTGTTTTTCCCCCCTTAATCAAAACTAAATGTCTCATTATTGAAAAAAAAAAGATTAAAATTTCGTTGTAAATGTACAAGCAGAAGGAATTGGAACAAAGGGAATTCACAGTCCTCGGAAGGGATAAATTTCTCTGAGCATCAGCGGATAGGGAAAATTCGGTCGCGTAACATTGGTTTTTCCTGCTTTTTGGCCGAAGTAGGAAAGCGTCGTAAAATGAATTTCGATAGATTGGTGGATTTAAATATTAAATAATAAACCAAACAAATAAATGATTATATTTTATGTACCGGAAAAAGCTGGAGGGTGGGGGTGCTGCAGTTCCTTATACACCAGCCGCCCTGCAGCAGACGTTATTTATTAACAAACTTTCCTCGAATACATTGTTATCATAGTTTTTGTTCCCATCCAGATAAATGGATCCGAACCGGATGACCATGTTTCTTTTTCGATTGTTTTCCGGAGCACACCCCTTCTCTGCTATCTTAACTACAATAGAGGAGGGGTTATCTAATTAGATAGTTCGGTGTCAGTCACCGGTGACAGATTTCCATTTGCAATGTCTATACCAATCAGCAGAAGCCGATGCGCGTTTTCTGGCTTCATTTTTTAGTTTTTCTTGAATATCTCGAAAAATCTTTAGTTTTCGCACTACATGTGAATTAACAAATTAAAGAGCGTAAAATTCCCTACAAATACATGCTTTTATTTTCCTCCCAGTTTTAATATTTTCGCAGATAATGGCTCTAAACAAATTTTTGATTTCTGGTAATTTACGATCCCCTGGACCCCCGAAGCGGCGTGTTACCCATCTGAGAAAAAAAACTTTTTTAAAATGCGATCTCACTTAAAAAAGAAAAAAATCGCAGTTGAAACATTAGTTTATTTTATTAATTTTTGAAATGTGTCCAACAATTCTTGGACACCTTATATATATATATACCATCTAAAAATGCATCATTATTATTAATTATTATAATTAAAAGGGCAATTCATGACTTTACTTATGAATAGTAGATACTTTGTTACAGAAAAAGGCAATAAATGTTTTATTCTACTAATAAATGCAAACGAGAGAAAAAGACAGATAAATCCTACAAAACTTAACACAATTAATAAATAAAGAGAGCAACAAAGTAAATATTAATCAAAATATATCATCACCCAAGAAAAAGTTAGAAAGTCAACAATGAATTTAGATTTTACTATGCAACTGAAAGTACAAAATAGTAATGATTAAGTGAATTTATATAAAAATAACCTGAAAAACGATCAAAACTATTATTCTGGTTGATTCTAAAATGATTCTTAAAATCCCAGCAAATGATAAAATGGGAATGAAATGCTATTCAAAATCTAAACTGAAGTATGATTTGAATATCTTCAGTTTAAGGTTTTCAAATAATCAATTATCAAAACACATCAGTCACAGTTACAATTTATATTTTATTTTTTATAAATCATAGTTACAATAAACACAGATTTTAATAGTGGCAAGGTCTCGGCTTCGAGTTCGGAGGGTTCCAGGTTCAAAACTCGATTCCACTGAAGATTCGCCATGTATGTGGGTCTGTTGCATGTTAAATCGTACATAGTGGATCATACATCCTCCCGCTGGTGTTGTGTAGAATTTTGGAGGAGGATTGCCAGCTCAGGCGTCATCTGATCACTGTTCAAAATTACAAGGTCTGTCCCAAAATAACCCTCGTGTTGCTTAATGCTTGTATATTAACTGGACGTTAATATACCTAATCCAAAACTAAACTTAAATATTGAATCAACTAAATGTTCATGAAATAAAAATCCTTGCAGAAGATGTACAAAATTCTGTGTTGTATTATTTAAATTTTCATTATATACAAAAAAATACACTGGTGGAAAATAAAATCCTAACACTAAGAATAGGAATTGTGCTAGATAAACGAAATTTGGGAGGCATGTTTGTACATCTGAAAGATGACGTTTAATCAAATTTCGCACTGGATGATGAATAAGCGTGGCGCTAAAAGTGCCACTACGAAAATGCAAATAACGTTTGCTTTAAATAAGCGATGTAAAATTTTTGAGCGTTATTTTTCTTCCGGATTGTGCAATGTGAGATTTGAGTCAAGAAGGAGACGAAGAAGGAAGTACTAGTAGCTTACTGAGTTTGAATAAGGTCGTGTAATACGGCTAAAAGAAGGTGGATTTTCTTTTCGTGATTTTGCAGGGAGACTTGGTAGGAACGTATCCACTGTACATGATTGTTGGCAGCAGTGGTTACGGGAAAGTATTGTCTCAAAAAAACAATAGTCCGGACGCACACGGGCCACTACTGAGGGAAAATATTGCATCATACTGCATCCACAGCAGAAATTCGAGCTTCTGTTGGCACCAGAGTGAAACAGCGAACGAGGGAAAAAAAAAAAAAAAAAACGATAACTTGAGGGACAGCTCCCAGCCAGACAGCCTGTAGCGTTCATGACACTAAACCCAAGTCACCGCCATCTGCAACTTCAGTGGTGACAAGCTAGAACTCATTAGAGGGC